>PVIH01011077.1:0-71278 GCA_004025045.1 Sigmodon hispidus | reverse complement strand
GGTGCCAAAGAGCCAAGATTATCGTGCTTCTGCAGCTGCCAACTTGCTGGGAATTCTGTCTTCTACTGCTTGGCACCACTGAGGGCAGAGATGACATTCCTGTCTTCCAATGCCCGACCTGATGTTGATGCTGGGCGTTTTGTTCTAACCAGACCCCAAGAAGTAAATCAATTCCTCTTGTGCCTGATGGAGGCCCCTCGGGTCCTCTGAAGGCTGAGTAAAGAGATGCCATGGGGTGCTGGACCACTTTCCTCCTGCCCTTTACAAGACAAGCTTTCCCCGCTTTCATTCTGTTTTAATTCTACTCTGCACAAATTACTTCATTAATTAAAGATAAAATAATACAGAACATAAATACATCTTCAACAGCTTTCAAAACAGACATGTTTAAGCCTTAAAATAAAAATTACAAAAAATAAAAGTAAACACGAGAAACGTTTGTCTCAGCCAAACCTTGCTGGGAAGAACTGTGGTAATGAGAAACCCCTCGATCTCACATCGGTCCCAAGAGATGCCTGAGTGGATGGATCCCAAGCGTCCACAGATGTGCTTTCACCATGGGAATAACATCCCTCGATCCCATGGAGCTCTTGGCTGGGCTGGTAAGGACCAGAAGCTCCTTCTTTCCTTTGTCCTTAGGTGTAGCATTCTTCACTTCTACTGAGATGCAAAACCCAGGGGCTGGAAACCACTCATCCAAAACGGAGAAGACAGAATGGCTGTTTTGGAAATCATCAGTTACCTCAGAGAGAGAGAAGAGGAGGGAAAGAGAGCTCTGTCCCCTGGCAGAAGTTTGGATATCCAGAGGCAAAGAGACACAGGGTGACAAAGCCTAGCTTCCTGCAGATTCAGCAGGCACTTGACAGAGCGAGGCTGTTGGCTGCTTCCACCCTCTACCGACCGAGTCCACTTCCGGAAGATCTCAAAGGCCTGGCTATACCTCATGTACACTGAGTCCTCCAGGATGCAGCAACCTCAGGGCTGGGTCAGGGTGGTGTACACAGGCTGATCCCAGTTGCTGCTGGGGCTGTGTGCAGGTGGCATGGAGAGCCCGTTGAGCAGTGGGGAGGCATAGGGGCGGCGAGATGAGTGGAAGTAAGGGTACTGGTAGAGGCTGGGAGGGTAGCCGGGGTAGGGGCTGTAGTAGTTAGAAGCCTGCAGGTCAGTATAATCACACTGTGCACTGGAGAAGGAGCTGGCAGCCGTGGCAGAGGCAGCCGTGGTGACGCTGGCCTGGGCACTGTAGGAACCATAGTCAGCACGGCCAGGTGAGCCATGTGACTGGTCACTGTAGTGGGTGGGACTCAGCTGCTCCGTCTTGATATGTGGCCGAATGGGTCCTGCCTCTGTGGGCGAGGCTGAGGCTGAAGGAGCTCCCTTGTGGGCCCACACAGGGGATGCCCCTATGCCAGTTGCCCCGGAGTGGGCGTAGGAGGTGCTCCCATAGGAGCCAGAAACAGTGGCCTGGCTGGGCTCTGTGGGCAGGGCTGAGTGGCCATTGAGGGGCAAGTACTGGTCAAACTCGTGGACATCGAAGGTATCCATGTTACTGATAACCTCACTACTGAGCTCAGAGATGTCCACATTGCTGAAGTCGATGTTCTGGCGCCCGCTGTCCACCAGGCGGCGCCCTTCCAGTCTCAGCTCTTGCTTGCCTCCACTGCTGGCCTGATGCAGGTCTGTCTTGGGGGTAGTGGGTGGGGTGGGCGGCCCATGGGTCTGGCCTGTGTGGTCGCCATGGTGGTGTGTGTCACTAAGGACTGCATCAGCTTTGTACATGGGACCACCAGGGTGGTGGCCCAGTTCTGGGCCAGAGTCCGAGTCACTCCGGCCAGCCTTCACACTCTTTCTTCGTCGTGGCTGGTATTTGTAATCTGGGTGGTCTTTCTTGTGTTGGACACGGAGCCTCTCAGCCTCCTGCACGAAAGGACGCTTCTCACTTTCACTCAGCAAGCGCCACAGCTTGCCCAGGGTCTTGCTGAGCTCTGCGTTGTGGAGATGCGGGTACTGGTCCGCCAGCTTGCGTCGCGCCGCCTGCGCCCACACCATGAAGGCGTTCATGGGCCGCTTCACGTGTGGCTTGGTCTTGAGTGTGCCGCCACCGCCGCCGCGCACGGGCATCGGCACCAGACTCCAGTCATAGCCCTTAAGCACCTGTGACACGGCATCACGGATACAGACTGGGAAGCGTTCGTCTGCAGCCTCAGCAGTGTCCCCTCGACCGCCGCCCCCGCGCGGCCCAGGCCCTCCGATCCTGTAGCCGACGGCGGGGCGTCGGAATCTGAATCCTCCACGTGTGACATGGAGCTAGCGGTACCGGACGGGCTGCAGGGCGGCAGGGCGCGGGCCTCACTCATGTCCAGCATCGGGGCCACGCGCGGAGGGGTGCTCAGTGGGAATGGACCCAGTGGTCGCGCCCTGTCACGCTGTGAATGGACACTCTGGAATCCAAGGGTGCCACGCAGGACCCAATCTTTGTCCCCGCCGCAGGCGCCCAGCAGCCGGTCCTCCGCGAAGGCAGCTCAGTCCTCCTTCTTTTCTTTATTCTTTTAGCAACTAGCTAGCATCAATCTATTTCTTAGCTTTCCCGAAGGTTCCAAAAGTTTATGTGGAGTCATTAAATTCCTTGTTTCTTGGTGAATTAGGAGCTGAGAATGAGTTTTCTCTTGTGTAACCCTTTACCCCTCTCTACTTTCAGGAAGACATGGGCAATGTTGGCTTTAACAGAATTAGAGAAGCCAAGTATGTTGGAGAAAGCCCTTTTACAATTCTTTCTCGAGCTGGTCATGGTGATACCCATATGCAAAGTACTATTCCCAGAGCAACACAGCCATATCTTCATCAGGTCGGCCATGCCTGCTTGCAAGAGAGACCACCATTGGGCCTGCTGACTGTTGTCATTGTCGATCCTCCAGAAAAGGAAGGGGTGGCGTCATTAGACTCTCCCCTAAAGATTCCAGCCATTCCCAGACACATGTATGCAATTCTGATTTTACAAACCCAGATTGCATGGTGTCTGGGAAGGTCCTAGGGTCTAAGTTGAGGAAGGTTAACTGAGAAAATACTCCAGCTTTCAGCTGTAGGGAAACTACCATACATGCTTAAGACCTCCCTGTGGAGCTGCCTGGGTTCCCCAAGCTCCTGTAAGCAACCCTTCACCCATGTTTTGTGAGTAAACCCATTGAATTCATTGACTCCCTAGCTGTTCTTCACATGTGGGACAATGTAAGGAGGGGTAGTTTTTACACCTCCCCAGAGAAGGACTTCCACAAGTGTAGAGATCTTCAGTTTCCTCTGCTCTGGGTTCTATCATAAAGTATCTTTTCTTATGCTCTTGGAAGGGAAGAATTCCCATTATCAGTCAAGAGTTTAATTGGGACAGGCTGGCATGATAGCTCGGTAGGTAAGGATGCTTGTGTGTAGGACTGGCAATCTGAGGTCAGTCTCTGGATCCCAAAAGGTGTCTGGAAAGCACAGATGTCTTCTGGCCTTTGTTTGTCATGGCATGTGTGCACACACAGACCCAATAACCTTTTCCAGTTTATTTAATGAGAGTAAACAAGGAAGCAAGAACACACACTAATGAAGAATAGCCTCATCTTGGCAGGCATGGGGGTTTATATTTCTCCTTTGATAAACCACCCCCCATGCCTCCTCCAGGGTAGATATTTCCAGGGAAGGGGTGTGCTCTCCATGGAAGCTCATTTTTTACTCAGAATTCTGAAGTAGACACACAGGATGCAAGAACAGGAAAAGGGCTCAAGTCATCCTAAAATTGCTAGGAGAAAAAGGTAACAGTTTTGCATGCTCCCTAGTGAGTAAGTACTGAAGATGGTTTGATCTGACCTAGACTCAGCCACCACCATCCTGTTTGGGGTCCTAAGCTGGCCCATCTGGAATGTTCACTACCAGCTATTCTTCTTTTGAGGCATCCTTTTTTTGGTCCTATCTCTTTAATGTCCTATTTTGGGGAACTCATTGGCCAGTCCTTAGAGCTAATCTGCCTGCCACCAGTACTCAAATCAGCATTAGGAAGGGTTCTTCAGAGGACAGAACTAGCATAATGTAGATATAAGATTTACTAGATTAGCTTGCACTTAAGGGCTATGTAGCTCTACAGTGGTCACTTGATGCTGGAGAAGGCAACCTAGCAGCTCGAAGCCCATGGAACTGATCCCTCTCGCCCCAGTCCAATGGCAGGGTCTGGAGCTCCCTGGAGAGTTGTGGATAAAGTCCACAATAGAAGGCTAAGGGCAGCCACTTCTGGAAAGCTATGGGCCTCCTGTGTGTGTGTGGGTGCTTTATCTGTTAATCTTCTCTGGAAGCATCCTCACAGGTACACCCAGATCCTGTCTTGTAGGTGATTCCAAAACTCCTCAAACTGATGAATGATAACCATCATAAGTATGAACTATCTCCTAGTGACTTGTAATTGCTTCCTTGGCCCATAGCTGGCGGCACTGTTTAGGAAAGTTCTGGCAATGTGGAGGCAAAGCCTAGCTGCTGGAGATAATAGCTGCTGGTGTATATCTTGTCTAAAAGAAAGTAACACATTCATTAATAATCAGGAACATATACATCAAAAGTGGAAAGAGGTCTGTTTACACTGAGCAGGCATGGGCAGTGTCATCTGATGATACAAGGAACAGGAATGAAACCCTGGTGAATGGTGGGAATGTCAAAGCCACATGACGAAGTATTTACTACCTCTGGAGGCTTTGATAAAAGTATGGACTCTGATATTATGATAAATCATATATCCTAAAGGGTATAAAGTACTTTGAGCTTTCTGGCCTGTTTGTGGAAAAAAACACCTTTCCAAATTTCTGCAAGTTTTAGGACTATTTGGTGTTATGTCCAACCCTGCAGCCAAACCTGCATGTTATCACAGAGGACATACAAGGTTACAGGTTTCTCTGGAGTTAGCAGATTTTTGAAATATTCGTTTGTGTGCATGTGAAGGTCAGGGGACAGCTTGTGGGAGTCAGCTTTCTGCTTCCATTATGTGGGTCCAGGGAATCAGACTAAGGCTGGCAGACTCGGCAGCAAGCTCCTTTACTGGCTGAGCTATCTCACAGGCCAAAAGACACTTTAAATTTATTCCTTAGAGTTCTGCTGCTCATGGTTTTGAATCATAATACAAGTGTCATTTTACAGAAAACGGAATACATTTTACGTTTTAAAAGTTTTTTTGGAGACACCACTTGCTGTGTCATTGAGTTGGTCTCAAACTCACCATCCTGCTTTGGTCTCTCAAATTCTGGCATTATAGCCATGTGCACTGTGCCCAGCTCGACTAGATTTTTTTTTTTTAACTCCTTTTTCAATGCTGAGTGTTATCTTTCCCATTGGCTGTGTGGGAGGTATGATTTTCATCTTTCTGATTCCTTTAGTTATGAAAAATATTTTTAAGGTAAAGTTCTGAGAAATTTCATTGTGATATTATAAGAGAATAATTGGATCATGGAGTTCTGTTTGATTAGCAGATGGAGAAAGCGCTGAAAGGATTTTATTTAATAAAAGTGTAATAAGAGTATATCTTTTTCTACATCAATAAGTTTGAACACACACATTCTTAGCAGTTCCTAGAGAGGTACTCACAACTGCAGACATGCCTTACAGTGTTCATAAAGTATTGCTCATCAGAGTGGCAAAGTTGGAGCAGTTCAAACATTTATCAAAGGGAGAATGCATAAACAGAATCATGGTGTGTTTGTATAATACAGTAGTGGAAATGAGTTACAACTATACATCTTAATATGCATGAATTATAAAAATAGAGAATTTAAAACCCATGGGATATATATGATTTCATCTATACAAAGCTCAAAAATAGGCATATGTAGTTGATAAAACCATAAAGGAAAAACCAAAGGGACAATGTACACAACTTCAAGATGGTAGTTCCCCTTCTGGTGGAAGGAAGAGGTAGTTATGGGGGAGGGGCCTAGACATGTTCTCCAGGCCTGTTTAAGCTGAGTGGTAGGTACAGAGTGTTACTCATTTTATTATCCTTTAAACTATATGTACAATTGCACACACCCCCTTCAGACAGTGCTGTGATGGAACGCCAGGTTTTGCAAATACTAGGCAAGTGCTCTACCATTTGATGTATTGGGAGCTATACTTCCAGCCCTAAATTCTATTGTATACATCATTCAAAAATCAAGGTGATTTTCAAAATAATGACTGGGACATGGAGTTAGCAAATTTTGGTTGTGGAGATGGAGAGGTTTCACTTTGTCATGGCAGGACTCAAGGGGACATTGTGAAGGAGATCCTCTGTGCTGCCTGCTGATAGGAGAGGGGGATGTGATGTTGAGGGGCAAGTATAGGGAGTAACTGTTAGAGAAAGAGGGGGAGGCATCTGACGAAAGTAGAAAGCACCTGTCATGGTAGCAGTGTCTCTGGAGACAAATTTAATGAGTCTGTAGATTGGGACATGAGGCCAATGGACCTGACATCTTTGTACTGAGGCATCAAGTGAAGGTCTCAACTGACATCTTATGTGGTGAGCATGTTGGAGTCACAGGAGAAAGGAGGCAGGAAGGGCCTCCAAGGGGAAGCTGCCTTCCAAGGGACCAAGTGGAGCCATGGTGCAGTACTGAGTGTCTCCTGCTTAGTGGACAGAAACATAAGGTCACGCCAACCCAAACAGTGGCAGCTAGGCTTTGGCAGAGTCTAAATCCCATTGGGCTAGCCAGTCAGATAATTTTAATAAAGGGACACTGACATGTCTGAGGGACCTGAGGAGGAAATGATTTAGTTGCTGGCCATGAGACTTGATTTGGGTAGTAATTGGTAGGTTTAACACTTTGAGATCTTGAAAAGGCCAATGACTTCTTGTAGTGCAGTGGACTACAGTAAGCTTAAAGTTAATGGTCAGAAATGCTTGGAATGAAGATTCCAGAAATGACCAGGCATGGCTAATGCCTTTAATTTCAGAATTTGGAGGAAGAGGCAGGTGGATCTCTGACTTCAAGGCCAGCCTGGTCTACAGAGTTTCAGGCTAGCCAGAACTACACAGAGAAAACCTATCTTGAAAAAAAAAAAGTGGTTTGGAAGATTACTAGTGATAGGTTCAAGGTTTCAGTTCAGGGTTGAAGTGATGAAGACTGGGACAATGACAGTGGTTATTAACTGGGGATAGATGGTGAAACTTGTGGGGGTAGAGTAATGATGAGCATGATGATTGAGGAGAGGATTGGCAGTGGGCAGGGTACCAAGATGACAGAGGCAAATGGCATGGGCCATCTGTGTGATGTAGTCACCGGGGATGAGGACAGGAAGGAGCTGGAGAGGAAGACAGCAAGAACAGGTGGCATCTGGTAAGTGGACAGCTCAGGTTCAGTTGGCTGGAGGCTCTGTAGTGGAGAAATGACAGAAACAGAAATGGAGAACACAAAGGTTTAGAGGGCTTCTTAAGGGATAGGGTGTGGCTGAGATGCTTCTTGAAACACCCTGTGTCACCTACTAAAGCTGGAAGTGTGTGTGGGGGATAAGTAAGGATGAACAGCTGGCAGATGAGGCTATGTATGTGCAGGGTCCCTGGGGATGAAGGTCTGAGCAGTTTGGGTCTTTAGTGATGACAGACTTAAACATAGATGGCTGACTGGTAGAGGTGGCCCTTGGGTAAAACAGCCCAGCATTAACCCACAGGCAAGGGGCTTCTAGACAGTTCTCTTTAAAGTGCTCAAGTTTTATTTTGTAGTTATTTTTGAGTAACTACATGGGTTGACTTAAACTCGTTAAAAACTTGGGAGATCCTGCCTCCACCTCTACTGAATTTTGAAGGGGAACCATTGATTAAGTCCTTCAATGGTTCACTTGTCCAGGATGCTGAATAGTCACTTTATCCAGGAAGCCTGTGATTTTTAAGCTAATGACCTCTCCACGGTTTTGGTGATGCACAGAATGTTGTGGTAAACGAAATGTGTTTAAGTGACCTAGCACAGCCTCAAACACACGTCAGAGGTAGAACAAAAGGATTCTGCTTTTATTTTTTTGCCTTCAGTCTAAGGTAGTTCTCTCCTCCTAATATTTGTGGGGGGCAATGTTAGGGTATTCCTGTTCACTGACATTGGTAAAAGAGGAAAGTATACATTTTCTATACTTGTTTATGGCCAAGTCTGGCAGCCTCTGCTTCCTCAGGTTGTATTTCAGCATTACGACTGGAAAGTTCCAGCTCACAGTTGAGGATAAGAACAGACTACCAGGTGGGCCAAACTACTTTTGCCTGAATGTATGTCTGCATACTATGTGAGGTCAAAGAGGCACAAGAAGACTTCATATTCCCGGGACTGGAGTTACAGGAAGGGCAGCTAGTGCTCCTAACTGTTGAGCTGCCACTCCAGCTCCAAATTGCCTTTCTTAATTTGTTACTAATATCAGGTGTGTATTTGGAACAGCCAAACAAAATGCATTCAAGCTGCTTTGAGGAGTCTGGCTTAGCAACCTGGGTAACTGTACCCAAGTCCTCTGACTCACAGAGGTTCTAAGGGTAGCCTGAGATATGGTTAGGGCTTCAGAAGCAGATGAAGGCTATCCCAACATTACATCCACTGCCTGCCTGGGAGTTGAGTATGACAGAAGACAAGGTGATAAAATGTCTTCCTCAACCTGAAGGCCCACTTCAAGTGAGTGCTTCAAAGCCAGAGCTAGGTAAAGGCTTTGAAATGGCAGCCCCTCAACAGCATGGGAGGGGGCACTCTCAAGTGGGACTATGAATTCTTCCCAGCCAGGGGAGAGGTGCAGAGCACATTGAGGCTCATCAGTGGAGAGGTGGTTTCTAACATTTCTTTAGTGTTCCCTTGATTTGGATAGGAAGAAAATTGTTCAGATTTGCAGTTTGAGTCAAGGAGTGTTGAGAAGAATTAGACAGGTTTGAGAATGTTTAGCAGTTTTCTGTTGTGCAATATTTGTTTTAGGCAAAGATGTGTTGCATTTACATTGTTAAATAAACCTAATCTGGGCTCAGAGAGGGAGGAACAATGGAAGTTTTTTAGTTGAGACAGTGTGGAAAAAGAGGCATCTGGGATGTCAGCAAAAAGAGAAAGTTAGCCAGTTGCTACTCGGAGCGCTCAGGTTTTCACCCTAGCCTTAGAATGAGATTTAGTTAAAGCTGCCTTTAGCAGCAGCAACAGAGCCATTGTCTGGGTAGGCTGTTTAAAGTGCAGCCACTGTGTCAAAGGTAAAAACAGCAGTTCTGTTTCCTATCAGTAAGAAAATAAGTAGCTCTTTGCTAATTTTCCTTTTAAAAAGTATAGGAAGTCATTAATCTTCCTTAGCACAGACTTTTAGAAAGTGAGAGCAATGCCAATACACTAGCTAAATTTAGGGACAATTAAAAGATAACTGTTCCCTTAGTATTACTGGCATTCTTTTTAGAGGGAGGACCTATAAGGTGTTTTAGCAGATCTGACTCTATTAGAAATTTATAGTAAGAGTCC
Source organism: Sigmodon hispidus (assembly GCA_004025045.1). Lineage (NCBI taxonomy): Eukaryota > Metazoa > Chordata > Mammalia > Rodentia > Cricetidae > Sigmodon > Sigmodon hispidus. The sequence continues at coordinate 61,829 of PVIH01011077.1, read as the reverse complement.
CATTGGGTGTCCCTGAGGTGAGAAAGCTTACAGTAGATCACTCTTATTGGTAGAGTGAACAAATCTTGTAGACCATAAAAACTGATACTAATTTACTTGATAATTCTTAATTTGAGGGGAAGAGTTTTAACTAGGGGAGAAGAACATTGAGCTAGGTACAAAAAGGTCAATGGAGGTGAAGGCAAAGGTTTAGGTTGGAGGTATCAAGCAGAAGAGGCTAATGGAAAGTAAGGAGCATAAGCACACAGGCTTGATTGCTGAAAGGGGATTGGGAAAGTCTTCCAGTTGGCCCACTTTGCCTCCATTCTCCAGAAACCCAAACTGCTACTTGCTGCCTGTGCACAAGAGTAATTATCATTTGAGTAAGGGAAGCTGTGAATACAAGAAAGACAAGACACAGAAGGGGTTGGCCACATTCCTGCAGAGCAGATGGGATTCCTGGATTGTACAAATAACCCCTTCCCAGCACAAATACAGAACAGTGTTGTCTTTTAGAGGTCAGAAAGTACTATAAAACATTTCTTATAAAAGTAGTTTTTAATAAATTGATGTATTTCAATGTTGTAACATGATCACCCAATGCTATATCAAGGTAGCAAAAGTGAAGGTTCCTGGTGTTTTATAAACACTGTGAATGACAGTACACTTGCATTCAACTTCACAAGAAATTCTCTTCAGGTCCATGAAAATTCATTGACAGCTGTCCCAACTGCTGACAGTGGAATCGTGTGTGTACAGATTGAACAGACAATCAAAGTCTAACAATCAAGCTATACTCTTTAAGCCATCTGACAAGAATGGGATGTGAGGGCAAGATGGACAGCTACAGACAAATAACTCTTAAAATTAGTTATTTAAAGCAAACATAGCATATACCAAAGCTATAGGAAATATATAATGGAGCAGTAAGATGACACATGGGTTAGAGCCCTGAAGCAGTGAATGTGTTTCTACCCGTCTCGTGATAAAAGAAGCCATGGAAATAGAGTTTTGCAGCTGTCCGTGGTGCCTAATCTCCATACACACATACATACACACACAAGGCTATCAATGGACTAAACCTGGAATTCCCTGCTCTGTAAGATGCTGGTGTCGGGTAAGTATGCTATTGCTGTGAGTCAGAGCAATAGTTGGCTGGAGTTCAGGTCTGGAGGTGCTCTAGGGCAATCACCATCTTCTACAGCCCCATGTTACACTTCTTAAAGCTGATGCCCCTAGTGAGGGTTAAGAAACCCAATCGTATTTAAATCTTTTTTTTTTTGTTTTTTTTTTTTAAACTTATTTATTTATTTATTTATTTGCCTTGGTGTTTGCCTGGAACTGGAACTACAGACAGTTGTTAGCTGCCATGTGGGTGCTGGGAATCGAACCCGGGTCCTCTGGAAGAGCAGACGGCGCTCTTAACCGCTGAGCCATCTCTCCAGCCCCCCCAATCGTATTTAAAACAAGTACCAGAAACCAGCTGTCTGATTTTTTACCGCTATTACCACTCCACCTACCAAGAAAATTGGTTTCACTTGTTAACTACAGAAGCTGTATTTAATTCTATGGATTTCACATAAATTCATAATCAAAATTTTGACTTGGGATTTTTTTTTTTTTCTGGTAAGTTCTGGTTGAGAAAAAAATTGCTTTCTTCCAAGGGCAAGAAAAGCAAAATTAATTAAACCCATTCTTACGCTGCACTGCAGAGAAGGTCCCCACTAAATGAGATTTTTTTTCTCTTTCAACCTAAGGTATACTAGTCTGCAAGAAATCTTGTGTCCAGAATCTGACCTCCTGACTTTCAGGTAACTGGTGCAGTTTATTTCCTAGAAGACCTTTCTATCACTTCAACCTTCCAACAGCAAGTCACTTGTGTGTTGAGCTGCTGAAATATGGGTGAAAACAGAGGAGCTTTTCCAGGCTATATACCCAAAAATGTCTGAGGAGCCATTCCCTTGGGTCAACAGCAGATTAAAAACATTTATACCTCATGTGTTAGAAAACACCATGATTCATATTATCAATAGTAATAATAATAAAGAAAACCCAAGTCAACTGCACCAAGCATTTTCCACTAACCTGGGCTTGAGGGCAAGAGCTCTTCTTTTAGTGAACAACCTCCTGAAGAGCATTAGTGTTCTGTCCTAAGTCTCATTTTCAGACCTGAACCAAGTCAACTTTTTGTAAAGACTGAATAATCTATCCTGCTGCATCGTTCCTAAAACACATGCTCTGCCCCCCATGGAGCAGAGTAACTAGCAACGGCTTTCCTCTCTGAAAACAGAACAGTCAAACAGCACAAAGTGGCTTCATTTTCCTCAGGCCAGTGTTTATAACCCAAGGTTTACTTTCCCTATAAAGGGTGTGCTTACTTTAAGTATCAATCAAAATCAGCTCATGGAAAAGTTAAAGATCTAAATTTACTCAAAGATATGTATCCTCACTTAGACAAATGTGACTTTCATACTAATGAAGAATCTAAAGCTGCAGTCAGTGCCTTGGATGTTTCTATGCTGCATCCACTACTTTACACAGGACACTTACTCTTAAGGCAGAACACTGATTATGACATACAATGATTGGTTCTTACATCCAAGGATCAACTGGGGGTAGGCTCTAACAGACAACTTCCTTACTAAAGAAGACCTAGCTGTAACGACAACTTCATTCCTAAGATTATGTTATGTAAGAGACACACATTTAAGAGAACATAAAAAGATTAAGACACACAAAAATATGATTTTTCAACAAAAGGTCAATGAAAATAGAATTTCTATTATGAGGCAAAACTACTTTCATCATGAACTAATAAACTCCAACAAGCCATTTCTGAAATGGTGTACACAAAGTATTAAATATTAAAGTTACCTTTGGGGGTGTTTGTTTCTTTAGACTCTAGTTTTTAATGTCTAGTATAAAAGGTAGCCTGGCTAGTTAAAAAGAAGTTTAATGTCAGTTTGTACTGCTGCTCAGGAAGGTTAAGATACTCCTACCCCACTAAAAACATCCTGTTCAGGGAGGAGTTTAGTATGTATTAAAATAAAAGCGCAGCACCTTCCCCAACATATATGCAAACACACCTGTCAGTTATAAGAGTATCTTCCATGAAAACATCTTCTTTGTAGAATTGAGGCATCAAGCCAGGCAGATAAAAAGAATACTATCCTGCTGAGGTGGACATATTTGGGATGAAATCAGCTGCTCCATGGGCACCCGGGCACCTTGGGAAATGTGCTACTTAGAATAGGAAGGAGGTGGTTAGAAATTGACCCAGGGTCCCAAGCCCTTGGGCTGTGTGTGTGCTCCTTCATGTCAGGCCAGTTTGGATCCCTGTATCTGGGTGCCAAAAATGGTAACAAAACAAATACAAATCTAACACACAGCTCTTAAGCAGGTGATGGGAACTGTAACCATGTAGGTACCTCTTCATGTATCTACTTTTTATGCTCTGGCAATTTTCAGAATGTGTACAAAGATGACCTGCCTAATTTTTGAAGATATTTTCTTCTTTCATGGTGGCAGAAGTCCATGCAAGATTTGTAAACAGTAATACAAAATACTGTAAACGTAATTTAACAGAGCTTGTATAAAACAGAGGAAGTGAATCGAAATTTACAAGTGGATTTAAAAAAAAAAAAAAAAGAGGGCAGCTTCATATAGTTTTCCCTCCTGCGCCGATTTTTCTTCTTCTTCTTCTTTTTTTTGTTTTTTGTTTTTGTTTTTTTGACTACAAATATAATCCTGAGCTGAAAAACTGGGATTTGGGAGAGAGCCATCTTTGCATACAAAATATCCAAAGGACATTAACTCTATTTTTTTTTTTTCTCTAGTGATATTCAACTGTCAGAGACAGTTCTGAAGGTATGACTTTGGAGATGCTCATAGTTTAGTGTGACGCCCAGTTCTGGCACTAGCTGCAGCACTTGCCATGGCAGCGGATGCAGCTGCATCCTCTGCTTCTTCCAGTTCATCCTGGAGCTCTTGGCTGACACTAGACTGCAATGCAGCAGGAGTGAGCCACTCCTTTGGGAGGCAACTCTGAAGAAAGGGTATACAGGAGCTGAAGTAGGCCAGTCGATTGATCCATCGAGGAATCTCTTTCCCACAAAGAATCTATGGAGGAGAGAGCTCTGTGTTAGGGAGAAGAGATTAATGCTGACTGTTCCGCAAAGGGGTGGATGGCTATAGAAAAAATATACTGCAGACCAGCTTGTGGTGCTGACACCCCAAGCTACTGACAAGCAGTGCCTTTAACTCAGGAGCCAGGACTCTTCTGGAACCCCTTTCCTTCTTTCAGCTGTGTGTTTTTTTACAATTGTGAAGTCTAGCTAATTCCTCTTGGCCTCTGTCTGTCTTGGGTCCTTGAACTACTTTGAAACATGTAAAATTACTTCGAACAGAAAACAGAAGAAAATGGCTTGTTAGTACAAGATGTTACTGGACTAAGAGAAGTCCTTTGGCTGTTAGAAGAGCCAGTCTTGGATATTCTTGCCAAATCTTTTCCCAGATTCTTTTCTACTCTCTTCCAGTTTCCACTATCTCAACCCTCCCCATTCTATGCCTTTGCTTTCAACCATGACCTATTTGTTTCAAGGGCACTCAGGTGGTCCAGAAAAAAGTGTCCCCCAAATGAAGACTAGCTCCACAATACTCTGGCAAAGGGTCTGTGGTCAGAAGGAGGCATGGAGACCTGGCTAGGCTTCAGCTGGAATCCTTCTTGGCTGATGATGCCCTGCTGCATTTCTCTGCCCACTTCTCATTCTTATAGAGTCCTTCTTCCTTTTACAGACAGAAGAAGCTCAAAACATCTTGTATCATCTTGGCTCTTACAAAAACTGGGCTCAACTGAATCCATGCTCCACTGTCACTTTGATGGTTTGCCTCTAGTCATGCTAAAGATCACAATCACATGATCTGAAACTAGTATCTTAAAATACCTGCAAATATTAGGTTATGACTTTGGAAGCTTTCAAAGTTTCCTACATCAAAAAGATAGTTAACATTTAGAAAGCTGGCAACTGTGAAACACTTTCCCCTAAGGACTCAGCAACATTCCTTAATTCTTTTTCTATCTAGCTAAAAGAAAATGAGGTGGTTTCACTTATGGACAGGTAGTAGCTATCACAGTAGATTGAGGCAGATGGGTACTTAAATATGTTTAAATGGTATTTATGTGGATATAATGTGAACGCAAGCTGAGCAATGAACTTATCTGATACCATTCCCATCTGTCTACTCCTAAATGCACTAGCAAACATTGTGTCTTATATTTGAGATAGACTCAGGAGAATCTGCATAGAGATTAACCATATAAAAAATATTTAAGAAAATTAACATGACAGCTACTGCTGCCCATTTCACATACTCCTCAACTTTTGGTTCTGCTCAGCAATCAGTTCTCCTCCACATACCTTTGTGTTTCAGGGAAGCTGACTTCAGCCCAGCTCTTGAGGTTGGGGAGACTGATTAAACTAAAACAGAGTCTGTAATACCTAGCCACCTGCATTCATAGATACAAGTTTTACTGGAATACAGACCTGCCTATTTAAGTATAACCTATGGCTCTTGGTTACAATGAAAAGAAACAGAGCTAATGTCATGAATAGTTCACAAGTTGAAAGCATCTACTAGCTATCTCTTTTATAAAAAGTTTACCAATTCTTGGGTTAATGTTCAATTTTTTTTAACTTCCATTTTTAAAAGAAGTATTTTACATATGAGTGTTTTACCTGCATGCACATCTGTATGTCATCATGGGTAGAGAGGGCTTCAGATCCCTAAAACTGAAGTATAAATTACCATGTGGGTGCTGGAAACTGAACCTGGTTCCCTGGAAGAGCAGCCAGTGCTCAGAACTGCTAGGTCATTTCTCTAACAACCTTGGGTCTCTGTTTTGAAACTCTGAGTCAAAGCCCATTAGTAGGTTATTTAGCATTGTAACCAGATGTTGTGTGTGTGTGTGTGTGTGTGTGAAATAGACTGTTAATTAATAATGGGGTAGTTGTATTGTTTTCTATGCATTTGTACAAATGGAGATATAATATTTTTCTTACTATGGCTATTCATCAAATAGTACTTGGTTATACTGTGTGAAGGGTAATGTTGTCAACTGGACCAACCACCAAATAGATAGGCCTCTGGGGAGGTCTGTGAGGGATTATCTAGGTTAGATTGTTGAGGTGAGAAAACAAGCCCTAGATGAGGACAGCAGCACTCCTGGGCTGGGGTCCCGATACTGCACCAGACATATCCCTCCTGATGACCCCTGCTGTCAGGCCTCCCTGCCACAGTGGACTACCCTTTAACTATAAGCCACAATAAGCTCTCCCTTGTTTTATTTACTTATTTTACTTTTTTTCCACAACTCTCTTTCACATTTATTTATTCTTGTTTCATGAACATTGGTGTTTTGCCTGTATGAGGTTGTCAGGTCCCCTGGAACTGGAGTTACAGACAGTTGTGAGCTGCCATGTGGGTGCTGGAAACTGAACCTGAGTCCTCTGGAAGAGCAGCCAGTGTTCTTAACTGCTGAGCCATCTCTCCAATTCCCCTTGTTTTAGTTTGTAAATAAAAAATTGTCTGTGTTTGTTGTACATATGTATCTAAGTACACTATGCCATGATGTGTGTGGTTAGAGTTAACTTTTCAGAGTCAGTTCTCTCCTTTTACCATGAGAGTCTTGGGATCAAACTCAAGCTGCCAGACTTTGCAGCAAGTCCCTTTCCCCACTGAGACATCCTGTTGGTCCTTAATGTTGTCTTTGTCAAGAATTCTGTCACAGCAGTAGGAAATAAAAATCAGTACCAAGAGTGGGCTGCTGCTCTGACAAACCTAAACCTGTGGTTCCTGGGCCACTGAAACTGGTTTATGGGAGGAATGTTGAATGAAGGCTTTGGAATTTTGGGCTAGAGAAGCCCTTGGACACTATAAGCAAATCTTAATGGGCCATTCCTGTGAGAGCTTGGAAGATAAGAATGTAGAGAAAATGCAGACAGTGGAGTCCCAGCTTATGAGGTTTCAGAGGGGACCATAGACTCTTATGAATAACTGGGCTAAAAGCCATTGGGATCATATCCTGGCAAAGGATTTGGCTGCATTTTACCCATGTCATGAGAACTTGAGTAAAGTCATACAGGAGTAATGGGCTGTATGTAAAAGGAAGCAGTTTCCGGGCAGAAGAGCATTTAGTCTATGGCATGGCTACTGATTTCTGCTGTCACCTACATCTATGGTGAGAGAGACTAAAAGTGAAGCAAAGACATTAAAAAATGGGCAATTTGTCCAGGAAACAGCACAAACTAACTTAAAGTTGCAGTTGAGGCCCTTGTTGAAAAGAGGCTATAGGGGCTGGAGAGATGGCTCAGAGGTTAAGAGCACTGACTGTTCTTCCAGAGGACCTGAGTTCAATTCCCAGCAAAACCACATGGTGGCTCACAACCATCTATGATGAGGTCTGGCGCCCTCTTCTGTAAAACTGTATGCATAGTAAATAAATAAATAAAATCTTTAAAAAAAAAAAAAGAAAAAAGAAAGAAAGAAAAGAGGCTATAATTACTAAAGAGAAACCTATTCGGCACTGGGGCAATAGGAAAGGTGCCCTGAGGACAAAGGCTCTGACTTATGAAAATGCAAATTCACCTGATAGGAAGAAGTCTAAACCAAGAATGTAACTGAAGGGGCTCCTTGCTCCCGAAAAGCCATTCCCAGGGAACTGTCTTCCCAGGACTGACACACTGAAGTTGCTACTGTGGCCCAAGGGGGCAGGCTACATCCTAAGCCGGCAGCAGAACTTGGTAGTATCATCCATGGAGAACTGGTTTCTGTGGCATAACAGTTATAAAACTGTGAATAATGGTGTCTTATACTATGGTTTCATAAAGCTGCTGAGGGTAGGCAATTTACGGCAGGATTGGATTTTCTGAGAGACCAACCTGTATGAAGCTGTGAAGGTGAACCCTAGTTTAAAATGGAGACCCCAGTTAGCTGAAGATTCCAGAATCGTGGTTGTCTGCTCAGGAAAGTTACATGCACCAAGTGGAACCAGCGTAAGAGAGAGAGAGAATGGCTGAGGCAACAGAGCCTGGGGAGTGGCACTATCTAAGGCTTTAGGTCGTCACAAATGGGCCCAATAGGAGCACCAAATGCCAATATGGAGCTATGGGATTTGGTGTTTTCCTTGCTGGTGTTTGGTTTTGCTTTGGTCTGATCATTTCCTTGCTATGCCCTATTTCTTCCTTTTAAAATAGAATGTTTACTTTGAACCACTGTAGGCTGGAAATAGATAACTTGGTTTTATGTGAGAAGGGCTCACAGTTAAGAGATTACAGTTACACTTTTTCTTTTCTGTTCGAGACAGGGTTTCTCTTTTATAATAGCCCTGGCTGTCCTGAAACTTGATTCATAGACCAGGCTGGCCTCAAATTCCACCCTGGGATCCACCCCTGCCTCCTGAGGGTTGGGATTAAAGGTGTGTGCTACCACTGTCTGGCTACACTGACACTTTTACTGGTGTTGGAACTGCTAAAGACTATAGGGACTTTCTTTTTTTTTTTTTAATTTTTTTTCCTTTTTTTTTTTGTATTTATCAAAAAAAAAAAAAAAAACCACAGTAAAAAGAATTTAAAATGTGGAAGAGTTACCAATAACCTATAGGGACTTTCAAAACAGGACTGCATATATTCTGCATAATGAAATGCTATGAGCTTCTTGGAAAAAGGAGTAGAAGTTATGACTTACAAGTGTTAAGTTTGGGTATCAACTTGACAAGTAATGAACACGTGATAGTTAATACTGTCAACTTTATAAGATTGAGGATAAGCAAGCAGATAAACCTCTGGGCCTGTTTGTGAGGGATTAACTAGGTTAGGTTATTGAGATGGGAAAACCCATCCTAAATGTGAACAGCAGGATTAATGAACTAGAATCTTGGATAGTGAACAAAAGGGAAAAGTGAGTTGAGCACCAGGACCCACTTATCTCTGCTCACTGCCTGTGGCTGCAATGTAATCAGCAACCCCAGGCTCCTGCTGTCATACCTGGCCTGCAATGATAGACTTCCTGTAAATCAAAATAAACTCTATTTTTTTTTTTTTTTCTCTTTGAAATAGGGTTTCTCTAAACAGTCTTGAAACTCATTGTGTAGACCAGGCTGACCTCAAACACAGAGATACCTACCTGCCTCTGCCTCCTGGGACTCATACATTTTAAAGTTACTTCTGTCATAGCACCCAATAATTAATGCATACAGAAGAATTATCTTGTTTTTAAACACAAATCTAGTAATCTTAGGAATCTCAGTGATATACTGATAAAATATGAAGAGGTATGCACAAGCATATTCATCAAAGAGACTAGGCTAACTTAAGCACTAGCAATAAGAAACTAGTTGAATATTATACTGTCACGTGAAGACTGCCCAGCTGAGAAAGGAAATGAGAAGCATCTTTATATATTGCTACAGAATAACCTCTAGAATATAAATAGGCCCCCTTATCTATGATTTACTGCTGCAATTTCAGCTATAACCAGCCAACTTTAGTTTAAAAAATTTTATCATATCAATAGAAAAGTACATATATCATGGATACACAAAGTATAGGACAAGACAAGTATAGTGTCACACACCTTTAATCCTAGTATTCAGAAGGCAGAGAGGCAGGTGTTCCTCTGAGTTCCAGGCCAGACTGGTGTACAGAGTGAGTCCCAAGGATATACCCAGAGAAACCCTGCCTTAAAAAACAAAAAACAAACAAAACAAAAACCAACCCAACAAATTATCTACTAACAAGATCCAGAAAAATTCATATAGTTAACTAAAATATACTAACAAATAGTCTCAGCAGCTAAGAGCCCCCCCTCCCTTTCAGGGTTTCTCTTGTATAGCTCAGGCTGTCTTTTAACTCACAGAGATCCACCTGTCTCTGCCTCCCTAGTGCTGGGATTAAAGTCATGAGCCACCACTGCCTGATGCTAACAGTTTCTTAACCTTTCTTTTTTCTTTTCTTTCTTTTTTTTTTTTTTTTTTTTTTTTTTTTTTTTTTTTTTTTTTTTTTTTTTTTTTTTTTTTTTTTTTTTTTTTTTTTTTTTTTTTTTTTTTTTTTTTTTTTTTTTTTTTTTTTTTTTTTTTTTTAAGGGTTAAGAGTTTCAGTGTGTTATGGTTTGAATTTAAAACATTCCCCCAAGGTACCTGTACTAAGTGTGGTTGCTAGTTTAGGGCACTACTATAAAGTACAGAACTTTGAAGGGGTAGGCTCTAATGGGAGGAAGTATGGTTAGGGTACTAGGAATGCCCTAAAGGGATGCTGGGCACCAGCTTCTTCTCCACTTCTTGGTATGGTAAGTAACCTTCTTTGTTCTTCTGTGCAGTTCCCACCAAGACATACTGTGCACAGGCACCAACCAATAGCAATCCACTATGAGTGGAAAATAATATCTTTTTCTCATGTAGTTGTCAGCTATAAAATGCTAACGTAAGGATACAACCAAGTGCATATTATCTGTAGTCATTCTACCCACTACAAAGGAATGAACAGAATCACCACTTAAAACTTTGGTGACTCTAAAACTGCCAACTCTGGAAAGATCAACCACAGTGAATAAAGAAATACAGTAATTTTATGCACAAGAACAATCAGGGAAAAAACAGCATAGCTGAATACAGCGATACAGTATACTAGAAAAGTACACTAGAAAAGTGCTATCTGCAGAACTTTCAGGATAAAATTGATTTTACCTCTGATAAAGCTGAAGAAAAGTGATTGCAGTTTTTGTGCATCAAGTGGTAGGCATTGCCTTTATATTCTTTCCCCAGCTCTTCCACTATCTTTTCTATATCATCTTCTAGAAAGTCCGTACTCCCTAAAACAACAGCTTCTCTTAAAGAACAAAAAACAAAACAAAGCAGTTTTGATCAGGTTATTTATAACAAACATGATTAAATAGTTGCTTATTTCCAGGTATATTGTGATAAATAAATCAGGGCTAACATATTCAGACTAAAGGTAAGTGAGATATTTAGAAATTTTAATTTTAGTTCCTATTTTGCTTTATGAAACATATTTACTATCAGACAAAACTTATTAGACAAAAGCTAAAAAATATTCCTACTAAATACTCATAGCAAAGAGCTGGCCGTAATTTTTTCAATTTACATATTATTAAAATATTTTTAATTTATATACCAACATTCCCCCCCCCATTTCCCCCAGCCCACTCCCCATCAAGTTCTCAGAGAGGGTAAGGCCTTTTCCTTCATGGGGAGTCAACAAGGTCTAGCTCATCAAGTTGGGGTAGGACCAGCCCCCTCTCCCCCTTTGCATTAAGGCTGAACAAAGAGTTCCACCATAGGGAGTGGGTTCCAAAAAGCCAAGAGCTAGCCATATTTTCACTAAGGAAAAAATTCTTGGTATTAACCATTTTTATGTTGCACTGAGACAAGCCACGAAACCTAACTAAAGTTTAAAATATATTACTCAAAACATCAAATAAAAACACTTCAAAATATTTCCTGGAAAATGCAAGAAATATTACTCAATAAAAGGTAGAATTTTAGATATAAGGGAGTTGTAAAAGACAGCTAAAAATTATTAGAAAATCATTTTATCAGACACAAATAGAGACTTCGGGGCATTAGTTCTGAGTTATGAGAGCTATGCACTCAGAAGTGTTGTGGCCCTGTTCTGAATTTATCTGTTTTCTTCTGGGCACATTCACTATTACAGATCCAGAAGTTTCTTCAATGCTTCTTGAAATGAAGACTCTAAATATCACTTTAGATATAATAAGTAAGGAATAAAAAAAACTAACAAAGGGACAGGTCTGGAGACACCACTTGGTTTAGGGTTACAGCTGCACCGATGCTATCAACAACAGTTTCCACTGTTGCAAATTGTGAATTTGCAAGTGTTTCTTTCATTGGGAAAATGAAGAGATTTTTATATAGTAGGTCATAATAAAAAATTCCATCTTGTCCACTTTGCCTCTGAAATAGGAACACTAGGTAGGAGATCATTAGGTGAGTTTTCTGAGGCAGAATATAAGACAAACAAAGACAACTATATCTGAGAAGCAGACAAAAAGCAACTTTGAAGATTCTGGCCAAAAAGCAAAGACAGGTTATTTTACACATTTGATTTCTGTCGTTATGTAACAACTTAATTCTATTTAATTTAAAAATAAAATGTCAGCCACTAAGCCAAAATTTAAAACTATTTAAACTTTTTAGATTTTTAATATACAGGATGGAATTTTTTATACTTACCTGGTAAACAAGCTTTGACACCTACAACAGTGTAATGGAAATTACCCTCCCTACTTACTTAAATTTAAAAGTTTCTCCTAGTTCAGAAGCATTTCCTGGGGAAATTTCAAATATTCCAGAAAAAGGATAAGGATGGCCACCATAAGCAAATTCTGAAAAGATAAAAGTCAAAACTTTTAGTATGTATTGCATGAAATGCAATCAGAATGCTGAATCAGCTTTAAAATACCACAAAGATAATGCCATCTGAGTATTTTTCAGCTTCTAAATCGCCCTTTGCAATGTGTTGTTTGGGTATGAACAGTACAGAATACCTGTCTTTAAAAGCTCTGAAATGGTAATAGTCACACACACTCCAAAATGCTTGTGACTGCTCTATAGACTGTTCTGTACTTACGATAGCAGGAGAGTGACCAGTATTCAAGTGATCAGTCTTTGTGGCACCACTACACCATGAGGCCAGCAGCTCAGGATTTGGCCACTTTTAAAACTTGCATGTCACTGGAGAAACTGTCTACTAAAAGTGAGTTTTCATAGTTCCTAAGATGAGCTGTCTTGTTTGGTGTGCTTTACCATCATGTGGTGCAAGCATCCACCCCTACCTGGAAGGCTCTTGATTTACACTGGATTAGGAGTGAAAACACCACTGCACGATGCATGAGGGGTGGTGTGGAGGGGTGGGTGTGGGTGTCTGTAATTTTAGCACTCAGGGACAAGTGGATCATGAATTTTGGGCTAGACTAGGCTACTCCTAGTGAGTTCCAGACAGGTCTGAACTATATATAAATAGAGACCTCATCTGAAAGAAAATATCAAACCTGAATGAAACACAGTAAAATGTCAACATTAAATACACAGCCATTCTCATATTCTTTATAGCAAGTCTTGTAGTTAGGAGGATACTATTTGACCATTATCCTAATACATGTATTTCTAGCTATATGCTTTCATCTACAACAAAAATGCAGATAGCTTCAAGTCAAAAAAGAGCCAGAACTTCAGGCTTCAATTCTGGCATCTCATTTAGATATTTAGTGGTAAAGTCTTAGTAGAGATAAGCAATTCCAAGTAAATGCTTAAGTAAGTTAGTTTATCACTTAAGATTTACTAAATAACTAGACATGGTGGTACATGCCTATAATTTCAGTGCTAGAGAGGTAGAGGCAGAAGGATGCTATAGGATGAGGACAGCCTGGTCTCTTCACTGTGAGTCCCAGATCAGCCAGGTCTATATAGCAAGACTATCTCAAAATGCTTAAATAAACAAACATATTTGTTAAATATGCAGTCAAACTTTGACAAAGCATGGGAAAGAATAGATACGTGGGGTTTAGTTTTTATTATTAATTTTTTTGGGGGATATGTGTATATGCCTGTGCCTGCAGAGGCTGGAAGAAGACAATGGACACCTTGGAACTAGAGTCACAGTTATTAACTCTAGTCTCCACACCCAACAGAACAGAACTCTTAAGGAAGTACTCTTAGCCACTGAGCGAAAGTTATCTTTTCACTCATAGATAAGGGTGCTTAACACTTAACTACTTTTTTTTTTCTTAAAAAATTTGGTTAGTTACTCTAAACTGAACTAACTATGTAGCCTAGGCTAGCTTTGAATTCTTAATTCCCCAGTCTCTGTTCCCTAATTGCTGAGATTATAGGTATCCACTTCTATGCATGTCTGAAATTTTGTTTGTCTGGTTTTGAGGTAGGGTCTCACTGTGGCCTCAGACCCACAACCCTTTTACTTTAGCTTCCTAAGCACAGGGATACAAGCATATACCACCATGCCTTGCTCTTCCTTAAGATTTGGTAAATCATTCTATATAATTTTTATTAAAATACTGTTTATATTGAGATTGGATTTAGTAAAATTCATTGTTTTGTTTTTGTTTTTTGAGACAGGGTTTCTCTGTGTAGCCCTGGCTGTCCTGGACCTTGCTCTGTAGACCAGGCTGGCCTTCATCTCAAGAGATCTACCTGCCCCTGCTTCCTGAATTCTGGGGCTAAAGACATGGGCTGCCACCGCCATCTGGATTCCTATTTGGATTTTTAAAAAATATATTTATTTATTTACATGTTATGTATGAGTGTTCTGTATTTATACCTGCATACCAGAAGAGAGCATAAGATTCTATTACAGATGGTTGTGAACACAGTGTGGTTGCTGGGAATTGAACTCAAGACTTCTGGAAGAACAGTCAGTGCTCTTAACCACTGAGCCATTTCTCTAGCCTCACATGAATTTTAACTTTAAGTATAGTAAGGGAAGCCACAGGTCCTTTTAGTTTTTATATTTTGTACAAGAAACAATTACAATTTCCCTGAGTTTCCATGCACATGTTTTGAATCATGTTTTTGTTTCTAAATTATTTTATGAAGGGGGATAAAAATTATGCAGGGATTAGAGCACTGAACTAGTCATATATGAACATTTGTGCTCAAATTCTTGTTCTGTTAGTTATTAACAGTGTGAATGGTGACAGGTTAGAACTTTAATTTCTTTCATTAAACAAGAAAAAAAAAAAAAAAAGCCACATTCTCTTACCTTACAGCATGATCATATGGTTCCAAAGTTCACAGCACTATGGAAACCATAACACGCTATTCAAATTTAACTAAAAAAGAGTAACATAACTTAGGCAAAAAGCCAGAGCCTATAATCCCATCCACTGCAATATTCCAATTATTGACTATTCCCTCATTGTTTCTTGGAGTTAGTAAGTGCACTCACTTCAAGTAAAGGTAAAGCATAAACGACAAATCTTTACAGCCAAGATTGAGTATGCTAAACTACAGCTAAAAGCAACTATCATAAAAAAATAAATAGGGGTTAGGAACATAGCCCAGAGGTTTATTAGCACCTGTTATAGCAAGTCTGAGACCTTGGATTCAATTATCACCACCTCTCTAGCCAAACACAAAGAAAGCAGAAACAACATATTGAAATATTTAAGTGGAGTTTTCCTTTATATTAGTGAAAAGGTAGGTAGGTAGTTTACCCTGGGTAAACTAGAAAATGTATTCTAGGAGGTTACAAAGACTGCTTGACTTATGTAAATATAGAAACTTCTGCTAAAAGACAGGCTTATAACTCATGCTGATGTATCACTGTAACTGAGCAAAATGCTAGATGTTACTAAAGGCAAGGCTGCTTATAGACACTTTCAGACCTGCAAAATCCAATGTGCTACTGAAAGTCCCTAAGGCAATTGGTATTTCAAACTTGGCACTTTCTACCACTAATGAAAATGATTATTTTTGTTATGTAGCTTTTCAAAATGTAAAAGTTTCTTAGAATCTCATATGCATATTAGAAAAAAATAATCATGGTTTAACAACTTCAGAAAGAAGAGTTTTTTTGTTTTTTGGTTTTTTTTTAAAACAAAGAAACATGATCTCACTTGTAGCTCTGGCTGTCCCAGAGTTTACTCAGTAGACCAGGCTGGCCTTGAACTCACAGAAATCTGCCTGCCTCTGTCTCCTGAGTACTGGGATAAAAGATGTTTGCCACTAAACCTGGCTAAGAAAATATTTTAGAAGACACAGTAATTAGAAAAAAAAAGATAATGAAATAAATGTATCCTCTCATATTCTACCACAAACATTTTTTTCAAAGCATAGTATAAAACAAATGTGTGAGTTTTATTCTTTCTGCAATAACATATGTAAGTCACTTAAAAGAGGCAAAGAAAAACACCTAACATTACGATTCTGTATTTTTTTAACTGGCAGAATCCTCAGAAAGCATATTTAAACTGTGCATACATACCTCTGCCATACACTTCAATTCCAGAATGAAAAACTCCAATTCCAATAGATGAGGTGTATTCATTCATCCAGTACTGAGAAAAAAAAAAACCCAAAAAAACAAAAACAAAAAAAAACTTTTGAGTATCCATTCATTTATATTCGGATTCTACAGGACAGGTAGACTGTGAAACTCTACTGAGAGTAGCATAGTCTGCTCTTTCATATCTGACCTGGAAGACGTTCATTCCTGTGTCTAGACAGATGTTTCAACTTAAGTCCAGCACACTATTGCACATAATAAATAAAATTTAAATAAAGTGAAATTTAAATTTGGATCAGTTGGTAACAAAAATTAACATAAAAATAAAAGCGCCATAGTGATTAAAATAGCACACATAGAGCGGGTCATGATGGCACAAGTCTTTAATTCTAGCACTTGAGAGACAGAGGCAGGAGGGTCTTTATGAGTTCAAGGCCAGCCTGGTCTTTAGAGTGAATTCCACGCTAGCCAGAGCTACAGTGAGAGCCTATCCCCGAAACACAAAACAATCAAACAACAGGTAGACATGCATATCTAGTTTCCTGTCTCTTTTTCTTCTATCCTAAACTTTTGCTTACATACTCTAGTGAGTTTTCCAAAAGTGGGAATACTTTATTCTTTGTCAATGCTTATGGCTTGTTTTCTATCCCAATTTAGCCTAAAGTTTGAAACTAGGAGTAAGTAGTATGAATCAGAGACCACTGAGGAAGGTAGGAACAACCTTTCTACAATCAGCATGAGGACAAACTTCCTAGAGGAGACAGTATATAAAATGGGTCTATAGGAACAAATGAGATTTCCTCAGACTGAGAAGGGGAAATAAAAACAAAGAAAAAAAATATCTAAGAATGTGGAAGGGGAAAGAAGATACCTATCAGTAGTATGGTATGAAACTATAGAGAATGTCTATAAAAGGAATTAGATAAAGGGTGGGCTACAGGGGCTTAAAACCTAGAAAGAGATAAGTGAGTTAATAGTGCCTTAAACAAATACTTAAGCAGTAATTCCAAGTGTTATAAATCTATAGGACTTCTCTTGGGTTAGATGATTGACAATTTGTATTTAATTTTTAATTATTATTTTGTTTGTAATACATGTGGTATTGTGAAATATTTTAACTATGTAAAGATGTGTCACATTTGCTTATGCTGCATTTGTTTAAGATGTAGGGATGTATATTTAATTGTGTAAACTATGTAAAGATGTGCTACATTTGTTTTACCTTGCCTGCATAAAACACTTCATTGGTCTAATGAAAATCTGAATGGACAATAGCACCGGAAGATATACAGAAGAAAGAAAGGTAAAAGGCCCAAGACAAAAATGCAGATAAAGAGACAGGTTAATTTAAGTTAAAAGTGCTAGCAAAAAATGAGCCTAAGCTAGGTAGAGAATTCATAACTATTAAGAAGTCTCTGTGTCATGATTTGGAAACTGATTGTTGACCCAAAAGAAAAAGCCTGGTTCAATGTGGTATATACCTGTTCATGTGCATGCACATATATGCACGCCAATGTCAGACATCAACATTCTTTCTCAGCTGCTTCTCCATTCTATTCTATCCTAACACAGGAGTCTCTCACTAACCTACAGTTTACTGACTGGCAAGAATGGTTTGTCAGCAAGCTCTGGAGTCTGCCTGTCTCCATCTTCTTGGCTCTGGAGTCACAGACAGACATGATTCCTGGGTTTTTAGTTGGGTGCTGGGGATTCCATTCAGGTCCTGATGTTATTAAGCACTTTATCACCCAAGCCATTGTGCTGGCTAGTTTTATGTCAACTTGACACAAGCTAGAGTCACTGGAGAGAATGGAGCCCCAATTAAGAAAATGTCTCAATAAGAACAGGCTATAGGCAGGCCTGTAGAGTATTTTCTTAAAGTGATCAATGTGGAAGGGTCTAGGCTATTGTGGGTGGAGCTATCCCTGGGCTGGTAGTCCTGGGTTATATAAGAGAGCAGGCTAGTATATAAGATGATTTTATCATATATATATGATGAACAAGCTAGTAAGCAGCATCTCCCCAGCCCCCTCCACAGCCTTTCATCATCTTCTGATGAGTTACAGATTGGCTGTTGCTCATCTGCATGATTGTCTGGGAGCTTTGTTCCAACACTTTGAATCAAAATTTAAAAAGTAATAAAAAGTGAAAGGAAAAACCAAGTTATAATATCTGTAGCATATCTGATAGAATGTAACAAGAGAAAGGGGACTAAGAATATAGCTCAGTTGGTGTACATGTGCACAAAGCCCTGGGTTTAATCTCCAGGACCACTGGGCATGGTGGCACATGCATGTAGTTCCAGCAATGGTAAGTAGAGGCAGAAGAATCAGAAATTCATGGTCATCTTTGTGTACCTAGTAAATTTGAGGCTATCTGGTTATGTAAGACTCTGTCTTAAAAATAAATAAGATCCAAAATACATCAAATTGTTAGCAGTTCAGTGATGAACAGGGTAGGAATGATATTTAGAGGGATCTTTTCACTTTTAACTATTATTTCAGGACTGTTTATCTAGGTGTTATGCATTAACAATTAGAAAAAAGAGCTAGGCATATTGGTTCACGCCTTTAATCTCAGCATTTCAGGGAATGGATCTGGTCTACAAAGTTTATTCCAAGACAGCCAAGGCTGTTTGTTATATAGGGAAACCCTGTTTTGGAAAGGGAATAAACTTCTAAAACAAAAAAAAATGTTCTAAACTTTAGAATCTAAAGTAAGTATTTTAAAGTAGAATATTATAAATGCTCAATCTATGATAGTTTAATAATGCACTGGATAATCCTACCCTTTATAATATCATAGCCACCAAAAAAGAAAGAAGGAAGGAAGGAAAGAAAGAAAGAAAGAAAGAAAGAAAGAAAGAAAAGGAAAGAAAACTAGGCAGTAAAACGTAGATGCAAGGCAGAATTGGGTAATTACCATTCTGCAGCCCTCATTTGAGTCAGGCAACAAATGTACCCATAAGATCACTGGAAGAGAGATGGTGAAAACTGATAATCACATGCTCTCAAGGTATTCGCTCTCTTCTCCCACATCCCCTTAAGATAAAGAGAAAAGATACCTCTACAATGGAAAAGTAGGTAAATACCATCTTACTCAAGTGACTAACCTACTCAGAGTGGGGTCAGCTACTGTGATGTGTCATACTGAACAAAGGCTACGTCTCCCTTAGGTTTTCTTGAGAATGTGTTAAACAGAATATTAACAAAGAAGAATCACCTAAATCTGGACATAGCACCAAAAAGAGAAAGACCTGGTAAATGACTATTCTTAAGAAATCTAAATTTAATAAATGAACCCTGACTGAGACATACACTAAAAGACACTAAAAAACATAAAAGCTAAAAAGAACACTATTGGGACAGCTAAACTAGATTAGATAGTACTGTAGTAACTAAATATTTCCTGGGTATGATAAAGATATTACAATTAGGTAGAGTGTCTTTTTCATACCCACACACACAAGTATTTAGATATTAATTGCTATGTTTTCATTTGCTTCCTATGACAGAGAACAGAAATTAGAAAATAAATGTGACAAATGTTAAAAAAGACTATACTCTTCTTTCACCTCCACTGAAAATCTAAACAAAACAAAGGATAGAGGGAAGGCTAGGCATAGTGGCACATACTGTAATCCTAGCACTCAGGAGACCTGGGCAGAAGGATTGGGAGAAGTTCAAGACTCTGCTGAAAACAAAACAAAAAGCAAGAAAATGGATAGCAACTGATGAGAATGATCAGTTCTTTGCCTCTTTGCCACAAGAGATGCCTTCCTAAGTTTCTCCCTATTTTCTTTTTGCTCCCTTTACATATTAAGAAGGCAAAAACTCTGTAAAGTCTCTGTAGGATTATATATAGATGGAGTTTCTCTGTCTTGGCAGCTGCTCCCAAATAACCATTCAGAGACTTATTAATTATAAATGCTCGGCCTACAGCTCAAGCTTCTTACTATCCAATTCTTCATTTTAAATTAACCCATGTTTCTTATTGATCCCCTGCCATGTGGCTGTATCTTCTTTCAACACAGAAAGTTCATCTTGTTTCTCTGGGTGTCTCCTGCAATGCTCGAGACTCCTCTTCTTGTGTAGCTATCCGGCCTATACTTCCTGCCTACATACCAGCCAGTCAGCTCTTTTATTAAACCAATCAAAAGGCATGTTGGCAAAGACACATCTTCACAGTATACAAAAAGATCATTCCATTAACAATTATTTGTTAGTCTTTTCTACTTGAACAACTAATTGTTTATACAGCTTGGAACCAATGCTTTGGTCTATGTGCTACTGCTATCCTGTAACAACAGTACCAACAGGCTTTATTCTGCGTATAGATAGCTCAACTTTAAATACTAAATAGGATACTCCTACCTAACATTCACTATCAATTATAATTTTACTTTTATGGAGACAGTAAATAGTCTTCCAAAAGTGCTTTATAACTCATTTCTAGAATGGAAATCTAATGTTTTATTAAAAAAGGGAAACAACTTTATGAAAAGGGTTATACTTAAATGGTGACTTCTAAAGGAGAGTAGGACAAGAAGGCACTTAGCAGAATGAGCTCCCTCAACTCAGAAATTCTTTTATTCTCTTTTCATAAATGAAAATAATTTTTCCCATACTTAGGGATTCCATGCTTAGAACTAGTATGTTCTTGTGGATTCTTTACTCCAGTCTAAACTTCAAGTCTTTATATTCTAAAAACAAATGGCTATGCTTTGACACATTTTCCCATAAAAATGAGAAAACCTTAAAAAGGAGAAACATGCATCACCTCAAAATCTGGTCAGAACTTTGTAATTCACAATAATGACATGTGGACCATATAAAGCGTCTGAAGAACTGCTGAGGCAACACAATGAAAAACAAATACCAGATAGCTTTCTTTGCAAATGTTAGTTTCTTTTAAATGGAAAGCTGGACAATCAGGTTGTGTTTGTTCAAGGTTCTAGAAAGTAACAAGTTGCTAGGAATAGATTTTCTTTTATTAACAAAAATATTTCTTTGGAGAGATTTAAATAACTTAAGTACAATTCTCATTCCTAATATCTTTTTCTTTGAAGACTTTTAATACTGTGTAGGGCACAATAATTAATTTTGTTGCTTAGAGATTGCTTGCAGTAACAACACATTACACATTATATGATTCACATAAGCAGCCCACAATGGACAAAACTATACAGATAGAAAGTAGAAAGTAGGTGATACACTGCTTATGACTGTGGAGTTTGGGGTGTGAGGAGTGACTGCTGATGGGTATGAGTTTTCCCTTTATGGTAATAAAATTTTTTTTAACATTCTCAATGTAGGAAGGGCTCCACTAATTTGTAACAAATGGCCCAAGAACACATGTATAAGCAAATTTTGAGACAAGGGTCTTGCTATGTAACTCAAGCTAGTTGGAACTCACAATCTTCCTTACTCAGTCTGCTGAGTAGAGAGAGGTTACAAATGTGCTAACACTACACTTAGCTGAGTATATTGTTTTACAAATAAAGGAAACTATTTTATATGTAGTGAATCCCTCAGCAATAAGTTTTCCAAGTATAATACAGATTTTATTCTTTTAATTGGCAATATCGATTTCTTCCTTGTTAGCAATCTGAGAACAAAAAAATTCATGAGGAAATAAGTTTCTATTCCTTATTCTGAGATATTATACAGTAAAACATCATGATGAGAGGAACATCTCATCATGTAGAACTCACATGACACAATGATTCTTTAGTCAGTGACAATCCTCATATATGATGATGTTATAAGATTATAACAGAACTGAGATATTCCTACTGTTTAATGACACATAATTAAGGTAATGGTGTAAAACATTATTTATATGTTTGTGGTGATGCTGGTAGAAACAAACCCATAAGTATACATAAGATAATATTTTATATAGGTATAGTATATAAATTATAGTAAAGGACGTAATAAATGTCATAGTTTAAGTATTACTACACTTTTTTTTTACTGTTATTTTACAATGTAAACTCCTTGTAAAGCTACATGCTGTTTTATGTGACAGAAGTCTCAGCATTTCATGTTTACCTCACCTTTTATTATAACCACAGGTCATATGTACTATGTGCACTGGGTTTCAACCACAGCACCAGGCCATAGTGAAGTGATTGGACTATACCATGTAGGTTTGTGAAAGCATGCTCTATGAAGTATGTACAAAAAATTACCTAATACAAATAGGTAACTGATATATGACTTGCCTTAACTGATACTTGCCTCCTTATAGATTATGTATGACACTCCATGAAAACAAACACAAAATGCAAAATACAGATACTCTGAAATTTTTCTAGCAACACAAAAGTGTGGTGCTATTTTGTCTGTGCGCTAATAAATAAAGCTTGCCTGAGGATCAGATAGAGCTAGCCATTAGTTAATCATAGAGGCCAGACAGTAGTGGCACACACTTGGGATCTCATGCCTTTGATCCCAGCACTAGGGGGATAGTGGCAGGAAGTGATAAGACTGGGCAGAGACAGAAATAAAAGGCAAGAAGAGGCAAGAGCTAGTCCCCTTTTGGCTGAGGAGTTGTTGAGGTAAGAGTATGGCTGTGGCTTGCTCCTTTGTGTCTCTGATCTTTCAGCATTTACCCTGATATCTGGCTCTGGGTTTTTGTTATTAAGACCAATTAGAACTCAAGCTACACTAAAGGAAATAGTTCTTGAACTTTTTAGCAAAACTTTAGTTACTTGTTACATTACAGTGTAATTTTAAACTCATTCTAAACGTATGCTTTTAGTTCCAAGGAAAATAGGATATAAAAAAGTAGTACTTCAACAACAGCAGGAAAAACTCAAGTATGTATTCTAGTCACCACCTCTCTATACACAACAGCAGCACAGTTCTGAAGAAACGTTAGTTTTCATTACAAAATGAATAAAGAGATGCTTTTTCTTTATGTGAGCATTTTCCTGAATACATTTACCACAGAAGGGTAAGCCCTTCCTTGGAGAGTTGTCAGAGAGAGAGAGATGCCCTCCAAATGTTTCTTCTCCTGTTCAGGCTTCTTAGGTCTATTATTAGACAACAGGCCTGGAAGGCTCATTCTTTACATGTATGGCAGGCTGCCTGGGAAAATGGGAATTTAATTCAAGGGCAGTACTCCTTATCAAGTCCTACCTCTGCTATGCAGACAGTATGGATGAGGCCCGGTTTTTTGCTTTAACAAAAGAACTGTAAACAAACTAGAACAACCTTTTACTGAATGATTCCAGTTGAGAATGTCTCCTATGGTGATTTATCACTGCTAATTATTCATGCTGAAGTAACTAATATTCTTTTATAGTAAAATTTGATTGACTTAGGGCCCAGGCATATAACCTGCTAGTGCCTGCTCTTAATCTAACCCATCTTGTTTAGCCATGTGGCTTGGTACCTTTTCTTAGAGCAGCATTTCAGCTTCTTTCTTCTGCATCATCTCTTGGCATCTGCATCTGGTATCTGAATCTGCTCTGAGATGTTCCTGAGTTTTCTTAGCCTGGCAGCCCTGCCCACGCTTCCTATCTGCCTTTAGTCAATCAGCTTTTATTAAACCCATAGGTGGGACAAATATTTACAATGACAGGAAACAGGAGCAACATAGCATAATCCCACTACATATCCCCTCTTTTTTTTCTTTTAAAAACTAAGCCAGAAATCTCTTGTAACAGTAGAAATTTCCAATATTTCTCTAACTTGGTGTTTATTCCTTGTCATCACGTTTTGTGGTTTTTCTTTTTGAGTCACAGTCTTGTTATAGACTCAAGGCAGACCTTGAATTTCTTGAAAGCACTAGGTAGTACAGGTAGCCCGTAAGTATTAGGATTATGGTATATACCATCAGATCCACCAGCTCTTTTAATTACTTTTATCATTCTTTTTTTCTCCCGAGACAGGGTTTCTTTTATGCATGCATCTCTTGTGTGCAGTTTTACTTTTCTTTTAACAAAGGTGTATGGTATATGAAAAGGCCAGAGGCTGTGTTAAGATAGAAACTGTCACTGAATCTGGAACTCACAAATGTGGCTAAGGTGGCAGAGCAGTGAGTTTCAGGGACCTTCCCATCTCTGAGCCTTTACCTTCAGAGCTGAAGCTATACAGGGCATGCCTGGCTTTTACATAAGTGCTGGAGATCTAAGGTCAGGTCCTCAGGCTTCCATGGCAAGCAGCTTCCCAACTGAGGCACAGTTCTTTTACTCCCCCACCTTTTGTTTTTAAAACAGGGTTTCCCTGTATATGTGTATGTAACTCTGGCTGATCTAGAATTCAATAGATCCACTTGGCTCTGTCTCCCTAGTGATTAAAGGTGTGCACCACCACTGCCCAGTTTATAGTTCTTCTTACCATTATTTTTAAATAATTATTTTGCTACCACCAAAACTTATTTTACATAGCATCTAGAGCAAAATCTCCCTACAAAGCTCAGAGCTTCTTAAAGCTGCAATGTGAAAATTTATGCTTTTGTAGCACATCAAGTATAATGTATTTGTTTAATCATTTTATGAACTAGAAACACTTTTTCTAACAACATAATATAAATATGCAAAAATGAAATCACAGCCAAGAACAAACATCTATGAAAAACAAAACAAGCTGCTGAACTAGATTATGACTGGATGTTAGCAAGATTTCTGTTGATTTGTGTTGAATAAGTCTTTATTGATTTTGTTGTCTAAATAGTAACAGATGCCAAAAGTTTAAACATAACATACTCAAGAGAGGAAAAAAAAAAAAAGATTAAAGGATTACCCAGAATATTTTACTCAAGCAAAGTCTTAGAAGTTGGCTTTTTATTTGAACCAAGGGAAGTACACTTCTATTCCTAGAGTGTGGTCCAACCAGAGTTGAGTGGACTAAGAACACTAGCTCTGAGATAACAGCCAAGAGTAGGATGAAGAGTTTACATATGATACCAGTCACAGAGAGGTGGTACTATACAAGGAAGGAATAAGCCAGAGCTCACAGGGTAGATCAACTAACAGAGGCTCCATATTCAAGTGTATACTCACAACACAATCTCCTAAGAATTATATGGGGGGGAGGGAGGAATGGCAAACATTTTAATTTGAAATTTACAATTTTCATAGAATCATGGGCCCACAAGCTTCTGGTTTGGAGCACAGGAAAAATTACTTGTACTGTATTTGAACTAATCAAGTTAGAAAATGTATCTAGATATTACCACTAACAGAAAAAGCATAGAAGACACTGGATTCAGTGAAGATCCAGCTATGTCATCTTGGTTTGTTAGTGGATTTGGTAACGTTTTAAGGTATTCAGTCTGTCTCAAAAAAGAAAAAAAAGAAAGGCAGGAAGAGAAAGGAAGAAGAAAAAAGACTGAACATTAATGTAAAATTTTGGAGCTTTGATATAAATATTTATTTAGTAGTTTAAATTGGGAGGCGTCTAAATTCTCTGACCCTTGATGTCCATGTGTACATGATAAGGTAATAAACAGAATCCATCTTAGAGGGATGTGGGGATAAATGAATTAACATCATGTGTGCTTAGAAGAGTGTGTGACCCTAGTAAACATTAAGTGTCAGAAATAGCAAACTTGACTCAAACCTATAATACCAATACTCAGGAAAGTTTAAGGCCATTGAGGCAACAAAGCCAATCACAAACAGAAAAAAAGGTAAGGAAAAAAAAGGGATAGAGATGTACTTTGTATACTGAAAAAACAATTATCAAATGCACATATATACTGGAGATTATGAACTATTATTTTTCAGCACACTAGGAAAGGTTGGTGCATGAGTAAATAAATTACTCTAGTTATTAGTTAAATAGTTCTAGTTATCTGTCAATCTGTGAATTCTTAACAATTTTCATGATTCTTTTAGAGCTGAAGTCAAATTACCAAGTGCGGTGACTCACTAAATTGAAGAGCAAACAATGTTAGAGTTAGAGTTAATTTGACTCTATGACTCCTACAAGATTTATTTATATTCTGGAGATGTACAGGGTTGAGTGTAAACCATCTTGAGCAGTAAGGCTGAATTTACAGACTGTTTACATTTGTGAGGGTCATGAGAAGGCTAGAGACTCAAATCTCATTTTGGTATAAATCTCTACTTCCTAATATCTAGGGAAATGGTAAGCACACAGAAAAGAACCACTGATGTACATTTTACCTTCTCTGGTATCATTTAGTCTTTATTCATTCACATGTAGAGAACTTTTAAAAGTTTAAAACTTAAAAAATGAACAAAAAGAAAAGAAATAATAGGAAAGATATGTAGGAAGGCAATATACATAATTACTTTGGGCTCAATTTTGCTACAATGTAAAAAATGGCCTAAATATTTTTTATTTTAAACTACTATATACTCAAACAAATTAAGTTATTGCCTTTCTTCTGACAGAGACCTCTCATTAAACTTCACTTTAGTCAAAGACTTGCTTATCAATTTAATAAAACCTTCTGCTTCCAGTTTGAGACCAACAATGACAAGTGCTATTTCCCTGACCTGGAACTTGAAATACTTAATACAGCCACTTAGGACTTGGAACCAACTTTTGTACACAACAGTGGTAAACAATCTGAGTAAGTGTAAAGTATAGCTGTTTACCTCCAAGTGTAGATCAAGTGCTTATAAGATCTTGAGTGGAATGTTTGACTTGCTTTTCCAAAAAGAGTGCTCAGTGAATAGGAAGTATTTAATTTACTAAGTTAAAAGTTTCAAATAAACCATGAATAATGGAAACTGTAGGCTAATTAATCACCATAGTCTCCTATAAACTGTCTTTGGTGACCAAAGCATTATTTTATAAAGTTATTACATTTATTACATTACTATATATTATTCATATAGCAGTCCTAAAAGCCTTAAAGTTTAAAGAGTATTATATTCCTAATTATAAAGAATTAGCTAGCAATTTTTTTGTAGTATTTTAAGTCTTTGAAAAGTTTTTATAGTTTTTTTTTCTGATTTTGAGAATTTATCTTAAACTGAAGGTTACTGGACAATAGTGAATTCTTGAATTGTTTCAGTGGGTTATACCAGCATTGTAAATGAACATCACATAGTAGTATTCATTGAGGACATGTGATAAGGTCTTTCCTAAATATGTGGTTTTAGTCACATTGTGCATAGGGATTATTGTATAAAATGTATTTCTTAGTTGATTTCAGATAAATTTAATAAACACTGTTCTAGAAGAGACTTCTAAACTGTACCTCAGTTTAAACTTTATTTTATAATGTGTTGTTTTGAGATAGGGTCTCTCTTTTTTATTATCTTTTTAAAAAATATTTATTTTTATTTTAAAAAAAGAAAGAAAGAGATAGGGTCTCAATTCTGTAGCCCAGTCTAGCTCAGAACTCAGAATGTAGTGAAGGTTGGCTTCAAACTCATGGGTGAGCCACAGCTTCTCAAGTTTGGAGGCGAGCCACCATATCTAGCTGTAAAGCTTACTTTAAACACAAACTTACCTGCAGAGCTACAGTGAAACAGAAAGATAATGAATTTGATCTGTCCATAAAAACTCACTAAGAATGTAAACCAAGCCTGGCAATAGTGCACACATGCCAGTAATCCCAGCACTTGGGAGGCAGAGGCAGGAAGATCTCTGTGAGTTTGAAGCTAGCCTGGTCTACAAACCAAGTTCCAAGAGGCCTCCCCCCCTCAAAATGTAAATCAGTTACAATTTAGTGTTAATAGAAACAAAAAAACATTTTTGAGAGGTCTTTCTAAAGCGTACCTTAACTTACACTGTTGATGTAAAATATGTAAATTATAAACCAGTTGTGGTGGCACAAGTTTTTAACCCCAGTACTGTGGTGGAATGTTCTTTGCATGGTGTAAATAAACGACTGTTTTGGCCTATGTAGAGCACCGTAGAAGTGGGTGGAAAATCAGAGCACAAGCAGGTAGGAAGAAGGGTGGAGATAAGACAGTCTCCATCTGACCCCCAAGAGGAACAGACATGTAAGAGGTACCAGCCAGCCACGGACTGAGCCACGTGGCGGGAAGATTAATAGAAATGGGTTAATTTAAGAAGAAAGAGATAGCTAGTAATGGGCATAAGACATGGGCCAAACAGTTTAAAGGATATAAGCGTGTGATTCATTTCTTTGGGGGACAAAAGCTGCAGCTCGTGAACCAGGTTCCAAACCACCGCCGTGGCGCGCGCCAGGTCACAAACCTCCAGGCACCAAATGGGCTAGGAAACTTACTACAACACAGTACCCAGGAGACAAAGGCAGGTGGGTCTCTGAGTTTGTTCCAGGACAGTCAGGGATACCTAGAGCAATCCTGTGTAGCCATGGTTGGCCTAGAGTTCAATGTGTAGAAACTCCCATCTTAGAGACACCCACAGCCAAGCACTTAGCCGAGCTCCTAGAGTTCTGCTGAAGAGAGGAGGGAGGGTCTAGAGGAGCAGGAGGGAAGTGTCAAAAACAAGATGGAAAACACCATGGAGACAGCTGACCCAAACTAGTGTGAGCTCACGGACTCCGGACTGACAAGAGCCTGCATGGGACCAAACTTGGCCTTCCGAATGAGGGTGTCAGTTATGTAGAGTGATCTGTTTGTGAAAAAAGCTTTATTTCCCAGGCAGCACTGGAGATTGAACATAGGGCCTTATGTTTTAGGTAAATGCTTCATCACTGAGCTATGGCTAAAATGCAGTTACTAAGTAACTGGTGAAGTAGGTAAAATGGTAGCTCACTTAGCTTACATATTCCTGCAAATGATAATACTACTAATAACAGCTATGACTTTCTAATACTTATTGGATGCCAGCTATCATTCTAAGCATTTTAGTTGACTCATGATCCTTACAATAACTCCATGATGTGGACTCTGCTGTGATTCCCATTTTAGTGAGAAACATAGCCACAGAAGTTAAATTGACTTCCCCAAGGCCACACAACCATAAAACCTAAGGATATAAACCATGTTTCCTGATTTTAGTCTATCTTACAAAAATCTGTACCACCCTGTGGTAACTAACATATTATATATTTAATAAAAATCTAAAGTATCAGAGACCTGCACCTTTAATCTCATCACTCAGGAGGCAGAGATCCATCTGGATCTCTGAGTTCAGCCTAACAGTGCTAGCCAGTGGTGGCATACATCTTTAATTCCAGCACTTGTGATCCCATGTCTTTAATCCTAGCAGTAGGAGAGTTGAACTAGGAAGATAGCTGGGGGTAGGTGAGTTGGGGGGGGGTAATATAAAAGGCTGGAGGAGGCCAGAATTTTTCCCTAGCCTGTTACTTCCCTTTTCAACTAAGGATGGAAAGGCTTGGAGTTGGGAGGATTCATGGAAATAGGCCTGAAGAGTTGCCTGGGTGAGAAGTAGCTGTCATTTATTTCTCTCTCTGATATTTCAACTTTTCCTCAATATCTGGCTCCGGGTTTTTATTAGAATAGAATTCGTACAATACTTTAGTTTGCATGTGTTTCCCCAAATTCCCTGTCAGGACCTTAATTCCTTAGTGAAGCCATGTTGGGAGATACAGCTAGACTCTTTATTGACTCATTGTAAGAGGCAGGACTGTTGCTCCCTCTTCAGTCCTGCCTCTTACAATGAGTCAATAAAGATGGTTGAGGACTTTCAGCATTTAATGGGAAGACCCATTAAAACAACAGCTGAGATGGTAGAACAGCACCACCAATGTCTGACTCCATCAGACAGCCAACGAGCAAAAAGGCTGGACTGAACTTCTAAACTGTAACCCACTCAAATTTTTTTTTTAATAAGAGTTGCTGTGGTCATAGTATAACTCTAAGTCTTAAGTTGGTACTAGGGACTACGGTACTGCTATGATAGACCCTGACCATGCTTTAGTTAGTGAAGAGAGAGTAAACTTAACTCAAGAAACCCCATTTTGTATTCTAGTAGTCATTTTGTATTAAAAGGTAAAA
Organism: Sigmodon hispidus; assembly: GCA_004025045.1. Lineage (NCBI taxonomy): Eukaryota > Metazoa > Chordata > Mammalia > Rodentia > Cricetidae > Sigmodon > Sigmodon hispidus. The sequence continues at coordinate 31,910 of PVIH01011077.1, read as the reverse complement.
ATAAAATTTAATTTCACATTCCTGGCAGGGGCTTCCCCAGTTCCAAGAAAGAATAAACTAAGCACTATCTAAGGACACCTGGATAATCCAACCCTAAGGCAGAAAAATGGCCACCCCACCCAGGTAGAATCCAGGAATGTTAGGCTGTAAAAAATCCCTAATCACAGCCAATCAGCAGCACACTTGACCCCAAGTAACCCTGCCTTGTGAGTTTTGCCTATAAAAAGCTTGTGTAATTTGGGGTGCTCAGCTCTTCCTTGCCTCATACATCAGACACATGGAACAAGCTCCCTGCCTGGCTTGTATGGCGCTGACAATAAACCTTGCTGTTGCATTTTGGACATCCCTGTCTCCAGTGGTCTCTCTGGGAGTCAAACTTCTGGCAGAATAGTTAGAAGGAATGGGGATCTCCCGGACCTGTGGATTAGGTGTTTTGGATTAAATCCAGTGACAGAGAAAAATCTCAAAACAGCTTATCTGAGACTATGTTGTGCAGTTATTAATGTTAACAAAGATTTATAAAAGAGCATGCTGATAAGGAAAAAAAATCTAAAATTTAAAATTTGAGAAGAAAAGGAGTACCAGGAAATGGAATGGAGAGAACTAAGTCATGTGTTCAAGGAGATAAACATTCATACAAACATTCAAGAAAGGGAAAGGAGTGGTAACCTAAGGGAAAGATCTCACCTAGACAAATTTCCAACTTGTGAAAGAAATTAAAGAAAAGCTTAGAGCTGGGTGTGGTGGTGCACACCTTTAATCCCAGCACTCAAGACTGAGGCTGTTAGATCTGAGTTTGAGGCCAGCCTAAACTACAGAGCAAGTTCAAGGATGGCCAAGCTTAAGAAATAAAGATAGCCATCAAAAACAGAAAATTTGTGAAGATATAACTGAATGAGGGAACCATGTTCCATCTCCAGCAAGCAAAACCTGGCATCTCTGGCCATGTGGTTCTGAAGTCAAGGATAGTAGATAGGGGCTACGGAATTTGCTCCCCCAACTAAGGAAAGCTGCTGAGGCCAGGCATGTGTCAGAGGTGTTCCTGAATGGAGGCCTAGAGAGGCCACTGAATGAAGCTAAGAAGTTGAAGCCTGGATTGTCTTGGAGAACCCAAGATGTTGGAAATGCTAGAGTTATGGGATACCTATCAAAGCCGCTAACAGGGAGTAGGAGCAGTCCAAGAGAAATTAGTATGTTTCAGTCAACAAAGCGAAAAGAAGCTGGAGATCTGAAGAACATTTGACAAAAGGCATAGAGATGCACTTTGGAGTTTGCCCAGCTGGTTTTCAGTCTTGCTTTGGTCTAGTATTTCTTCAATATGCTCCTTTCCCTATGTTTTGAACTATTAATATATATCCTGTGCTACTATATCTTATAAGTATGTGATCTGTTTTTAATTTTGATTTTATAGATTACAGTTAACTCCAGCTTCAGGGGATACCTGCATATATAGGACACACACTATACACCCCCCAACACACACTTAAAAATAAAAATAAATCTTTTTGGAAAAGGACAAATCTCCATCTTGAGATAGTGGTACAATGGAGTGGATGATAAATAAAGGCCATCATAAAGTCTTCTGAGTTTAAATGAATTACAATGGAAAAACATTTAGCACATATACTTAGTTGGAATGTTGCAGTAGAGGGAGGAAAGTGATGAGACAGGAGAGTGGCAATCATTCTGAGGAAATATGCTTACACTGGTGGGCTAGAAGAGGTGATAATATGGTAAGAAGTTTGACCACAGCATGGGCAGCCTGTCACTGCATACAATAGGAGGAAAGAGGTAATAGGCCAGTGATGGTGGAAAGAGGAGAAAACATTTCCACTTTTAAAAATCTATCCTTCAGTGACATAAGCTGTGAGATCATCTTGGAAAGTGAGCTGAGAATAAGGAATAGGAAAGAGGGTATGAAATACTATAGCTGTCTTGGAGACTGGGAAAGTTGACTGACCAGAAGAATAAGGAAGCACTGCCAGTTAGCATTTAAGGGCTCTCTTGGGATGTGTGGTCACAATTTCTACGTGAGATCAGTCAGAGTGGGTATGTGTTTTTCTCTAACTACATTCAGCTGCTGAGGTGTGGAGTAGATAGAGTTGCTTGAATTGGAACAGCTAGAAGTGTGGCCAGAGTGACTAAAAGGAAGACTATGGAATCTAACCCCAGACTAGGAGGGAGTATGAATGACTATTTTAAGGAACTAGCTCATAAGACTGCGGAGATCATCAAGTTCAGGACCTAGTGCAGTGACATAAATTTCTACCATGGCCTAGCCAAGCTGACAAAATTAACCATCATAAAAAAAGTTTATGATATATGGTATTATTTTTTATTTTGTTATTATCATTATTTTGTTTTTTGGTTACTATCTATCCATGAGTTACAGAGAACATTGTGGAAATTGAGTTCAGAAAGAGAATGTAAAAGTAGGACAAAGAAACACAGTTCTTTTTTCTTCTTCAGTGCAAGGGGTGGAATCAAGGCCTTACACATGTTGGGCAAACGTCCTAAGCCAGTGGTTCTCAACCTGTAGATCACAACCCCTTTGGGTGTCCTTATCAGATACCCTGTATATCAGATATTTATGATTTATAACAGTAGCAAAATTACAATTATGAAGTAGTAATAAAATAATTTTATGGTCGGGGGTCAGTACAACATGTGGAACTGTATTAAAAGGTAACAGCATTAGGAAGACGACTGCTGAGGTCACCCCTACCCTTACAGGGGAGAAAACATGCTGGGTGAGAATATAGTTTAAGTGCTTAGTTACAACTGTGCTCTACTGACATTCCAGGCACAGGTTTCTCCTTTCTCTTTTTCTCTTGCCTTCTTCTTTCTTCAATTTTCTTTCCTTTGTTATTTACTTTAACATAAGAGGTTCTACTGGCTTCCTTTCTTCTTATAATGGCTGATAAACAAAAACTCTTAAATGTTAGTTCTTTTAAGAGGAAAATCAATGTCCTATATGTAGCAATTATCTCTCTCCCCAAATCATTAAATGTTATTACACTTAATATTTCATTTTTTTTTTTTTACAAACTTTTTCAGTTAGCTTATGGCCAAGTTAGTATAGGAAGCATGGATTACTTCATAAACAGCTTGAAACAAGTGGTACTCTACTCGGGAGGGAAAAAAAAAAACATACCAACTATTTCTAAAATTTTATGTGAGTTACTGTTCATCATTGAAGGGAAGTCAATGCAGGAACTCAAGTACATCTACAGTCAAGAGCATAGGGAAACAAATGGATTATTTATTTGCTTGCTCTCATCTAACTTTATCTTACATAGTTAAGGGAATATTCCCTTACAGAACAGGGAATGGTGCCACATACAATTGTATCTTCTATAGACACGCCCTCAAGACCACCTGATCTAGAAAATTAATTCCTAGTTCAGGCTCTCTTCTTGGGTAACTCCAAGTATGGCAAGCTAAAGTTTTTTAATTAAAAAATTAAATTAAAATAAAAAAATTAAAGCTGAGCATGGTGGTACATGTCTTTAATTCTAGCACTTGGGAGGCAGAGGCGGGCAGATCTCTATGAGTTTAAAGCCAGCCTGATATACATAGTGAGTTCCAGGATAGCTTAGGGCTATGTAGAAAAACTCTTCCTCAAAATAGGCAAATAAATAAACAAATAAATAAATAAATAAATATTTGGTGGATGGCATGAAGCTGAAAAGGTCACTACTGTGAAATAATCCTTTTGTATACTATGACTATGAATTACTCTCATTGGTTAATAAAAAGCTGACAGGCTGTTAACCAGACATGAAATATAGGTGGGACAGCCAGACACAGAGGACTCTGGAAGGAGGAGGGGTAGAGTAAGAGGAGATGCCAGCCAGCTACCCAGGAGCAGGACATGTACAAAATGAGGTAATACACCATAAGCCATGTGACAGAGCATAAAACAGAGATATGGGTTAATTTAAATGTAAAAGTTAGCTAGTAAACAAGTCTGAGGTATCAACCGAGCATTTATAAGTAATATTAAGTCTCTTGAGTGGTTATTTGGGACTGGTGGTTGGGACAGGAAAACTCTGGCAATAGATTATAAAAGGCTAATAGATTTTTAATTTTCAATAAGACAAATGACATATAACCAATTAACTTAATAGGGGATTTTACTATTATTACATATCATTTGTGACGGCTATTTTTAGCTGTCTACTTGACTACATCTGAAATTAACTAAAATCCAAATGGCTGAGCACATGTGTGATAGATTTTTCTTAATTAAATCATTTGAAGTGGGAAGACCCACTTCTAATGTGGATCTTTGAGGTGGAAAGTTATACCTTTAATCCAGATCTTTTGAGGTGGGAAAATCTACCTTTAATCTGTACCATAGTTTCTGCTGGCAGCCTATAAAAAGACACAGAAGGAAGAAGCTCTTTCCTTGCAAGTACAGTCATTCCCTGGCTTTAGAGCCTTCTTAGACCAGTTGAGACACCCAGCCTTGTGGATTGAATAACTACTGGGTTCTTGGACTTTTCATTGGTAGATAGCCATTGTTGGACTGTTGGATCACAGCTTGTAAGTCATTCTAATAAATGCTATACATACATATATAACATATACATTCATGTGTATGTGTGTATATATATATATATACACACACACACACATATACATATATTACACTCCTCTAGAGAACGTTTTATCTTCACTTTCCCCCTTTGGCTTTCTTTTTTTTTTTTTTTTAAAAAAAAGTTCATTCTTTTTAAAGTTCATTTTTTTTAAAGATTTATTTATTTATTATGTATACAGTGTACAGAAGAGGGTACCAGATGTCATCATAGATGGTTGTGAACCATCATGTGGTTGCTGGGAATTGAACTCAGGACCTCTGGAAGAACAGTCAGTGCTCTTAACCTCTGAGCCATCTCTCCAGCCCCCGCCTTTGGCTTTCTTATGTAGCATAGTTATGTTTGTTTTCTCTCCCTGGCCAAGTATGATTGTTAACTTCCAAAATAGTCATATTTGAATGAAAAAAGTTTAAACATATATTCAAGTATAATTTTTCCAACACCAAGAAGATTCACTTTTATCCTCAAAGCTGCTCAATGCTTTTATCTTTTCACTAACCCAAGTGATTAATGTAACTTGAGAATTTAGTCAGGCCATGAAAAAGTGTAAAATTAGCTTGACATTTTTTTTTCTTGTAGTAACTTTGTGGATACATATTACATATTTAATAAAGCCTGAATATTGGGGAGAGAGCACCCAGTCAAATCCTAGGCAGACAGCTCAGGAAATTCTTAAACCTTGAATACAAAGATAAACAGCTGAGTCAGTCACACACACCTTTAATCCCAGCACAGTGAAAGTCTGGAGTGGTGACCTCCACCCTTAATAACACAACTCCAGAGACAGAACTTCTGTTTCTGTGAGTTAAAGGCTACATGCCACGCTGCCACTGCCACGCTGGGTGAGAATTGACTGTGGTGCTTCCTTTCTCTGATATTTCGGCCTTCGCCCAATAATTGCCTCTGAGTCTCATTTGTGATACCACATAACTTTTTCTTGCCTTCATAAAATCATTTTAATTTTAAAGTTTAAAGTAGACCAGGCTTTGACAAAATTTTTCTAACTTATTTATTTTTGCCCAGCACTTGATCCTTTTTAACTTTTAATTCTTAAGTATTCCATTTTTCTTCAAACAGTTCTTCACAGCCACTATTGGCCTTCTGTTAGTCAAAGGTACTTTTTCATATTTGTAAGAGTCCACCCTAATCTGACATCTTCTCTCTGGTTCTGCTTGGTTGATTTTCAAAGAACATAAGTGAGAAATATTCCTAAAACTTATTTCTTGCTGTATATTTACTTAGAGGCAGCATGTGACTCAACTTAGGGCTCTTATCTTTTTCTTTGGATATCCATAGTATACTCTTCCACATTTTAGCAATGTTTCTTAGGCCTCTCTTAATCATTCTATTTGAAACTCTAGTATAAATTACAACACACTAGCCTGACCTTTAATGTCTCTTTTTGATGTTTTTTTCTTTAGCACTTACTGTTATTCAAGATAACATGAATTTTGCTTATTTAGTTTTATTCTAAGATGACTTAGATATAGGAGCTGGATATTTACTTTTATATGAATTTTCTGGGTAAATTTTTTTTTTAAATCTCTACTTTTATCAATAAGAAAAAAGAACGGTTTTAAAAAAGTCTACTTTTCTTAAGCTTATGGTTTTAGTGAACATCCAATTTAAAAAGCAATAAACTATACAGACTTTCTGAGTATATATTAAAAAATAATTAAAAGCTAGGATTCAGGGATCTATACCTGCTTTTTTTTTTTTAAACTTTATTTTTATTTATTTATTTATTTGCCTTGGTGTTTGCCTGGAACTGGAACTACAGACAGTTGTTAGCTGCCATGTGGGTGCTGGGAATCGAACCCGGGTCCTCTGGAAGAGCAGACGGTGCTCTTAACTGCTGAGCCATCTCTCCAGCCCCTCTATACCTGCTTTTGTAGTTTTACTAATCATAACCAAAAAGTAGATGTAATCATCAAGACATGACAGAGAAACAAACTGTGGTACATAAATACAATGAATAATATTCAGTCTTAAAGTGGGAGGATTTCTCATACATATATGGGCAAACACTGAGGAGGATATGCTGAGTACGTAAGCTAGTGACAAAAGGGCAAAACTTACATAAAGTGTTCAATCAAATATACAAGGCAGGAAGTAGAATAGATACAATTTCTGTTTACAAAATGAAAAAGTTCTAGAAGTTGATTAGAAGATGATGTGAGTAAAGTTACTGTTATTAACTGCATACAGTAAAAATGTTTAAGATGGTAAATTTTACATTGTATTTTAACACAAAAAAATTGTAAGACTGTTTTCTAAAATTAAAAACTACTTCTAGAAAATAAAATAAAACCAAGAAAACTTGATTTTTACAATGAAGGAAACTAGTCCAGCCAGATATTAATATGAAATTACAATAGTTAAAATAGTGTGGTGATAAAATTATAATTAATAACTGTGTATTGGTAAAAACCCAGTATTGTAATGGTAACACCATAATTTAGTGAGGAAAGACTATTCTAGTAGAGTTTAAAGGAACAGAATTATTATGCTGCTTAGTTTTTATGGTTAACTTAATCTACAATTTAGAGTCACCTGGGAAAAGGGAGCCTCAACTGAAACTTGCCTTGATCAGATTGGCCTGTGCATTATGTCTGGAGCATTATCTTGATTGCTAATTGATATTAACAGAGTCCTGCCCACTGTGGGAGATATTACCCTGAGGCAGGGCTGTATAAAAAAAGCAGCTAGCTGCTCATGAGCTGGCCACAGAGTGAGCCATTAAGTGATGTTTCTCAACAACTTCTGTCCTGACTTCCTTCAAGGATGTATTGTGACCACTTTCTTTCCATAAGTTACTTTTGGTCAGAGTGTTGTCTTACAGCAACAGCAAATAGCTAATACAAATGCTACTTTGAGAAAAGAAAACAGTTGGAGGCCCAGCGACCCTCAAGAGATCAGAAGCCATTAGTATTGCAGCCTGTAAAAGAATCTAGCTGCACACTGCCTGTCCTAAAAATAAAACAAAAGGTATTCAAAAGTAGTTGACTACTAAGACTACTTTCTGTTGTGTTTTTTAAAAAAGGTTTCTTATCTTTATCTTTCTATTAAGTATAATCTTCATTTGTAAGTCTAGAATAAAATATAAATGCTATGTCTTGGGCTGGAGAGATGGCTCAGTGGTTAAGAGCACTGACTGTTCTTCCGGAGGACCTGAGTTCGATTCCCAGCATCCACATGGCAGCTAACAACAAACTGTCTGTAATTCTAAAATCTGACACCCTTAAACAGTTATATATGCAGGCAAAACATCAATTCACATAAAAACTAAAAATTAAAAAAAATGCTATGTCTCTTGATTTATACAATGGTATTTTTCTGTCAAGCATTAACCCTCTGATCTCTTCTAAGAATGGAAACGTGGATATAGAATGTGCAACAGTTTCGCATTTGTGAAGTTTCTCTCTCTTATAAATGATCTGATGTGCTCTAAGGTATAAGCAGCTAGAAAAAGATTTGTCACATCTGTAATGTATCTCTCCAGTTAAGAATTTTCTGATGTGTTCTAAGATACGACATGAAGGTGAAGATTACTCACATTCTAGACATTGGTGAGGTTTCTCTACAGTGTGAAGTTTTTAATGTCTAAGATCTAAAATTCAATTAATGGATATGTCACAGTCTTTGCACTAGTAAGTAATCTCCCCAGTATGAACATCCTGATGTTGTAAGACCACTTTCTAATCCTACCCAAACAGTTCTACAAAATAGGGACCAAGTATTCAAATGCCTAAGACTATGGAGGGACAATTATCATTGAAATTCCACACCCTGAGCCCCTACAGGTTCATGGTTATATCATAAAGTAAAAGATAGTTAGTCCAATTTCAAAAGTCCTCACAGTCTTTTAGTTTCAACACTTAAAAATCCAGTCTCTTCTCAGACTCAAGGCAATCTCTTAATTGTAAAAGCAAAAAGCAAATTACATACTTTCAAAATACAACAACACAGAATATATATTACGATTCCAAAAGAGAGGAATCATGATATAGTAAAAAAATACTGAACCAAAGGAAGACCAATGAAAACCTGGCAGGACAAGCTCCAAACCCTGTATCTAGATCATACTGCCCTTCCCAGTTTGCTGCTTGTAACAGTATTCTGTTGGGATGGTTACACTCCTTGTATACAGCACCAAGAAGAGATGTCCATGGCACTGACAGCTCCAAAATCTTGGAATCTCTAACATAACACAGCTTCACATCCCAAGCATCAAACAATGGCCTCTATGGAAGAACACCCTTTCCATATATTGCCTGGCCTCACTGACTCATGAAATTGTGAAGGAAGATTCCAGTATCATTTCACTTATCCTTCATGACTCTAAAAGCAGTACCATATGGATGACACTACAGAGAGTGGCTTTGATTTGGGAAACTTTGTGCCTTAAAATGCAACACTTTTGTTTATCATTTGTAGGAGCAGAAAATTGTTTAGGCATTTTCTTTTCATAAGTTGGTACCCCTTCCTTCATTTCAATGCAGCTCAGGCATTAATCTCCTTATCTCTTTTATCACAAGCTGAAACATTAAGTTTCCTTAGTGTTTTAAGATTTAATATGTATACAGTATACAGTATACAGAAAAGAGCATCAAATGTCATCATAGATGGTTATGAGCCACAATGTGGTTGCTGAGAATTGAACTCAGGTTCTCTTTTTGCCCAGTTGCTCTTTTTTATTGTAGATTTGCTTATGAGTAATTACTAATAACTGCATGACAGTCAATATTAGGCTATCTTTAATTCTCCTCTGCCAAAGAAATTAATCCATTCCTTTCAAATTTAGGTTCAGGTTCTTAGGACATGGGCAAAAAGCAGCCACATCTCCCACAACCACCTCCAAAATAGCACAGGAATGGCCTCTAGCCCAGTTGTTAACATTCTTCCCTTCTGAAACCTCTTGAGTTAGATCTTCACAGTCTGCATAGTTCTCTGTACTACCAGGCTCCTACTAGGATGACCTGGTAAACCTTGTTCACAGCATTCTATGGTTTATCTAGCACAATATGCCACGGTCTTCCACATTCCACCCAGACCACCACACAGCCACTAGCACACCTCCTGGTACCAAATTCTATTCTGGATTAGTTACTTTTCTACTGCTGTGATAGAATAGCATGACCAAAGCAACTTAGAGAAGGAAGGGTTTATTTGGGCTTATGGTTCTATCTAGAAGGATTAAAATCTATCACCATCACAGAGGGGAAGCTTGGCAGCAGGCAGGCAGGAAACAGCTCAATTCATATCTCAAAGTGTAAACAGCAAATACACTCAAACTGCCATGAGTCTCTTGAGGTTCACTCTATTGACATACTTTTTCCAATTAGACCATACCTCCTATGCCTTCTCAAATAACAACACCAACTTGGGACCAAGAATTCAAATGCTCCAAAATGTGGGGGAGGGGCAGATCCACTATATATATATCCACCAAGATCTCCAGACACTGAACAGAGAGCTTCAGGGCTTGGTGTTTTGTTTCAGTCTTGCTTTAGCCTGATCTTTCCTTGTTTCTATTCTTTTCTTTTGGCAAGAAATTTTATTCTGTACCATTGTTCATTGGAAGCATATAACTTGTTCTTTAACTTTGTGTCCTGTAGCTCAATTTGCAGATCAGCTGGCCTCAACCTCAGAGATGCACCTGCCTCTGCCTCCCAAGTGTTAGATTATTGCAGCCATGACCCACCTACAGATGTTCTGGCCCCACCTGCAGAGGCTTTGACTGGCCTCTGACACTCTAGGGCATGTCTGCATGAGTTCCCTTTAAAATTCCCAACCACATGGGAGACCGTCTTTCTTTTTTCCTTCTTCTCTGCTCACTGGCTTCTCTTCTTCCCCCCCCCCCCCCGTTCCTTTAATAAATCTAATATGGCTCTTGGCAGCATGATAGCAAATTCTTCCACACCCAAGATACTAACAGCAAGTGCTGGTATAAAAGGCATGTGCTACCATGACCAGCCTGAGACTTCAGAATTTTTACCAGTATTGAAACTGTTAAGACTATGGGACATCTGAAATTGAGATGAATACATTTTGCATGAAGGTGGACATGAGTCTATGAGGTACAGGGGCAGAAAGCTATGACTTAAAAATATGTTTGAGTTCATGCTGACAAAAGGTAGACTTGTAATAATAGTTAATCTTGATTATCAGCTTGACAGTATTTAGAATTAGCTAGAAGATACACCTTTGGGTACATCTTTGAAGTCATTTCCAGAGAGCTTGAATTGAGGAGGAAAGACTTACTCTGATGTGAGCAGAATCATTCCCTGGGCCGAGTTCCTGGACCAAACCAACAGATGAAAGTAAGTGGAGTACCCATATTCATCTCTCTCTACTTTCTGAAAATGAAATATGACCAGATACTCACAAATTTGCCACCATGCCTGGGACTGTACCTCCAAACAGTGAGTCAAAATAAATCCTTCTCCTAAGTTGCTTTTGTTAGGAATTTTACTACTGCAATGAGAAAAGGAATACAACACCCCTATGCTTTCAGTCCCTAACATGTGTGCACCTAATTAACATCTGAGTATTTCCCAATCATAGTGATTTTTACACTAGTTTTATATGCTTCAAATTTTCTATTTTGAGTTACTAGTTAACAGTTACTCTAGGCACAGTCAAGGAACTGGTAAGAGGGAACACTGACTATTAGCGTGAAGATTGTAATCTTATCATTCATTGATGATGTGGCAGATGGAATGACTTCCCAAAATAACCCCAACCTAATGCTTAGAATCTTTGAATATATAATGTGGCCGAAGACTATGGATGTAATTAAGTTGTTAAAATAGTTAGGTGACTGAAATACCTTCGTGGGTTCCCATTCAGTGAGATGAGCCTTTGAAAGACTTAAAGAGGGAAGGCCCAGGAGACAAAGGCATGAAGATCAGGAATTCAGAGAAAACATGGCCAACATAAGATTCTGTCTCAAAATCAACTAGCCAACTAAACAGAAAAACCAAACAACAATAAATTGCATACATGCAGGTAAAACACATATAAAAAATGAATTCATCTACTTTGAAAATTTTTAAAACATTAAAAAATTAGGGATATCAGGGTGGCCCAGTTGATCAAGGCTTGCCTTGCAAACATGAGGATCTGAGCTCAATCTCCAGATTGCTGGATTGGAAAGCTGAACTAGTCTACATGGCTTCATAGCCTTATAGTGGGTTATATTGTTATATTGTAAATAATTGTCCCACTACTGGTTTAATAAAAATGCTGATTGGCGGAAGGTAGACAGGAAGGACAAGGTGATAGTGCCTGCTCTCCACTACATTATGTTCTGGGAAAAACAAGATGATCTAAAACAAAAGTCATTGGGGATGGCAGCACACACCTTATTCCTAGCGCTCTTGAGGCAGAGGCAGGAGGATCAATGAATTCCAGGCCAGCATGGTCTATACAATAAGCCCTGGCTACATGCTGAGAGACTGTTGTACCCCTACCCTCCCAAAATAAGCCAAGCACGACAGCATATTTTAAAAATTTATTTATTTATTATACATTATACAGAAGAGGGCACCAGATGTCATCATAGATGGATTTGAGCCACCATGTGGTTGCTGGGAATTGAACTCAGGACCTCTGGAAGAACAATCAGTGGGCTTAACCTCTGAACCCTCTCTCTAGTGCCCCAGCATTTGTTTTTTAAATATATATTTATTTTTATGTGAATTGGTGTTGTGCCTGCATGTGTGTGTGTGTGTGTGAGACAGAGAGAGAGAGAGAGACAGAGAGAGAGAAAGTTAGATCCTCTGCAAGTGAAGTTACAGACAATTGTGAGCTGCCATGTGGGTGCTTGAAATTGAACCTCGGTCCTCTAGAAAAGTAGCCAGTACTCTTAACTGTTAAGCTAAGCAATCTCTTTAGCCCTGAACACGATAGTTTTTGTAAAATCTGCAAGAGACAGGCAGAAAAAGGTGGATCCCTGGTGCTCACTAGCCAGCCAGTTTAGCTAACTGGGTGACTTCTAGGCCAATTAGAAACCCCCCTCAAAAAAAGGGGACAGCACCCAAAGAACACCTGAGGTTGTTTGACTTCCACATATGAATGCATGTGGACACACAATTCAGAAAGTCAAATATGTGATAGACAGACAAGCTAGCTGCCTACAACCTGCAGTGATCCACTTATTCAGGTTCAGCAAAGTTTCACTTGAGCCAATTCTGAAAAATCTCTGGAAGGAAAAAGAAAAGCTCTACCAAAGCTTTTCCCTTCTATTAAAGTAGGGGTACAAGAAGAACCCTCTCCACATCCCACTACACCTTACTTCCACATTCTGTTATATGTTGACACCAACTTTAGTGCCATGGCAGTAATTTTGCAACTCTGAGGACACAAAGACAAATGCCAGCAAGCTGAGCAAAGAAGAGTAGGAGGTTGCAAAATCTTAATGACTTGACTGTGCTGCATAACTATCTCAGGGGCTTTTGAACTTCTGGATTTAAGACTTTATCTTTCCAATTTAAGCTGCTGATTGTCAAGTTCTGTTACTTTCACACAGATCAACTGAAACTAAGAACTAAGAGCTAAACCACCCCAGGTGACTGAGACAGGTTTATAATAAAGAAGGATTTAGGTTTACTTTTAAGTTTTTGATTTGAGATACTGAGCAGAGTGTTGGCTATCAGAAGTGGCAGGGGTGGGATTTGTGGGGTGGAGTGGTACAAAGGGAGAGGAGCATAGGAGAGGCACAGAAAGTAGGGGCAAAGCCTGCTGCTAGATGTGGATTCACATTCTGTATGGAGCTGGTCATGTGAAGAGAGTTCTCAGTATATAATAAGTGAGTGTACATAGACGTCATTTAGGAAGTTTGAATTACATCTACAGATGTATGAAAGAAGTCAGACCATATCATACTTGCTAACTTCATAGTTTCTTGGAAGCACCTAAGAATAAGGCCAAAATAACACAGTTCAAACAAAAATGCCCTAACTGGTAGAGTTCTAGGGTGTTTCTTTCCTATTTTTTTTTTTTTTTGTTTTGTTTTGAATTTTGGTTTTTCAAGACAAGCTTTCTGTGTTAGCCCTGGCTGTCCTTGAACTCAGAGATCCACCTGCTTCTGCCTCCCAAGTGCTGGAATTAAAAGCATGTGCCACCACTACCACCCAGCTTCTTTCTTATTTTTTTTTTTTTTTTTAAAAAAACTTTATTTATTTATTTGCCTTGGTGTTTGCCTGGAACTGGAACTACAGACAGTTGTTAGCTGCCATGTGGGTGCTGGGAATCGAACCCGGGTCTTCTGGAAGAGCAGACGGTGCTCTTAACCGCTGAGCCATCTCTCCAGCCCCCTTCTTTCTTATTTTTTAAAGACTCTGAAAATACATAGGTTCCATTTTAAATAAGAGAAAAAAGAAACTTGTTTCTCCATGAATTGATAAACACTTGCATATTTTAATTTTTAAGAAATTCATTTTAGGGCTGGAGAGATGGCTCAGAGGTTAAGTGCACTGATTGTTCTTCCAGAGGTCCTGAGTTCAATCCCCAGCAACCACATGGTGGCTCACAACCATCCATGATGACATCTGGTGCCTTTTTCTGTATAATGTATAATAAATAAAATAAATCTTTAAAAAAAGAAAAAAAAGAAATTCATTTTAGCTAAGATAGCCTGAAGTATACAAATTCTGTATCTATGAAAAACAAAGATTTGTGTTAACAGCAACTATAACAAAGATTTATTCCAGTAATTGAAAGAAATTTTAATTGCCTGACTTTCTATACGCACAGGTAAATTAGGAATATGTGAATAATTCATTCTCAAGTTTCAGAGGATTACTCCTGGCCGTATCTTATTGGTAGTAGGTTTCTCCAAAGTATACAGAAACTATAGTTTCCAAAAAGAAAGTAATAATTTAGCATAATCTTTTGAGGACTATATAACATAGGGAATCCTGCTCATTATTTTCATATACGTGGTAGATGTAGAAGAGGAGGAATGATCTACAGCCATCCAATCTAGCGAACAGGAAAGATACAGTCATAGCTGAAGCAGGTGACAAAGAGACACAAGGATTCCAACAGGAAAAACCAATGGCTGATTCTGGTACAACAGTTGATGTACCAGGCTTATAAACAAAAGCAATTATCATCAAAGGCATCTACAAAGAACAGAAATTATAACCGAAGATAAAAGGAATTCATCCTGGGCATCAAGCAAAAAACAGACATCAGAAAAATGGATGTAACAGAGAAAAATGTTTACCTCAATCCACCTGGCCTTGTCCTAAAGACTGTGATCACATGGTTCCCCTTGAGGTAAACAAGTGTTTTTCCCTGGCTCACAGAGTCCTCACAATCCTTCACTTACTCCACTATAAAGTTCTGATAGAGATTTCAGTTGTTTTCTTTCATGCATCCTACCTACCACTTAAACTGGACCAGTTCAAAGTTCTCAGTTCAGCCTGTGCTTTCCTATTCTTGTCATTTTTCATGCTGACTGATTTCTGCCCTTGAAGATCCTACCAATGCTTCTAGTTCATGTCTTTTTCACTTTCAGCATTTCCTGATCCTACAACCACAAAATAGTCTTTGAATACTCTTTTGATCTTATTAAAATAATGCTATTTTGCTTTCAATTATAACTCTTGTGTCTTCCTTGTGATATCTCAAATTCCTTAAAACAGAGAGGTAATAGATCCTATCTATAGTTTCTATAGGGTCAAAATAAAATAAGTAATGTTAAGTTTTTGAATTAGTGATATAAGCATTCATACATCAAAAGCCCTCAAAAGAACATACAGGGACAAGTCTCTTAAATAATAACTTTAAAAAAAAAATTCAAATGCTTCTCTTCCTCTTGATAAAATAAAGCAATATGTAAGAAATAATTAAGGGAATCATTCAATAGAGAAAATAGTGAATCAAGAATCAAGTCATCTAGAAATTCTAGATACTACTTTTAGTCAGTCACCTGGGAAGTTCACTGACCCTGTTTTTGGTATGCTTTCTCTGCAACTATCAACTACAGTGACAGGAGGAATAAATTCTTTTTTAATTATTTCATATTTTAACATCATTTAAAACAATCTTCCCCTAAAAAAACATTAGTTTGAATGCCATTCCTAGCCCTCACCACTTCAAAATTACTAATGATTTTCAGGATTCACAGAACACACAGTATATGTCCTGTAATTTTTCATTTTAATCTAAAAAAGCAAAACTCTATTTTGGGTTCTGAAACCATGGCCACAGGTCAATCCATAATTCTAATTCATTAAAAATATAGATGTCTCAATATATATTCTTTACAGTGAAAGGATTCCCATGGAATGGAACACAAAAAGTTTAAACTAGCAATGCAGGATGTTAGTCATATGCTCTTCTAGAATCTTTTGCTATTCAACTTTTTCTATTATGATTCTCTTTTCCTAGTCTGTTAACCCACCTTTTTTCATCTCCAGACTTACAGTGGAACCTACTACAAGGCTCACTTCTAGTTACAGGCAGACCATATGCCCTGTCAACTTTTAACTTCTAGATATGGCATGAGAAATCCCATTCTACCAATAGTTCCCTGTCCCTTTAAAAACTTACAACCAATACAAAAAAAGGGGGGGGGGCTTAGAGCTGTAAATAAAAACCAAGACTCCCTACTGTTAATAATGACAGAGAATTTTTCATCTGTCAATGCACATACAAGAAATTTCAGGCTTTTCAGACGAAGTTTATCAAATAAATAAATCAAAGTAACCAAAGGCAAGAGAACAAACCCAATCTTGCATCTCACTGTGTCGATCACTCTCTACAAGGTGGTTCTATGGGTATTGTAACTGCAACCACAGGTGAAGGAGTCTTTGAACCCTAGTGTGTTCGCAGTTCTTCAAAGTTAGATGACATAATAACAGGGCTTCTCTTCCCTCTCTAGTGATCACGTCATCCACCTGTTGCATCACCTGGAAAGTGGTCTTCAGAATCTAGGAAAGGAGCACCTCTGATCTCTACATAATTCAATGGGGCTACTTTCTAGATAAATTTTAGTTAGCTTCATTCGTCTTAACGAGGCTGCCATGGAGGCGAGGGTGTGTTGGCTCCTGTTCACCTTGGGGAGATTCTAGTATCCGCATCGCAGCTGTGACATTCTAGACCCGAGGGGCTTGGGAGTCCTTGGAAGACTTGAGCATTTGGAGATAGGCAAGGGTCAGCAGGAGCGGGGCAGAGAGGGGGAGGTCGCACGGCGACCGAAGCCCGGGAGAGGGCACCACTCCTCCACCCAGGGATCGGGCCCACAGTCAGGGGAGCTGAGGGCTCGGAGGAGGTTCGAGTCCCAGCCCTCCCTCGGGCTGACTAGGCATCTCCAGGAGGCGCGCCGGCCAGTCTGGGGATTAGAAGACAGCGCGACTGTCCCCTCCCCCCACCCCTGAGGAGAACTGAGCTGGAGGCGGGGACGCCGGGCAGGAAGCACCGGGCCGGGGGTCCCAGGCTCTCACGGGGGCCGGCGGCTCGGGCTCGGGCCGCGAGGGGCCGCACTCACCATGTCGTACACGTTGAGCACCACTAACTGGTTAGCCCCCATCCTCCTCCCCGCGGCCGCCGCCTCGTCCTCCAGCCGCTCGGTCTCCGCTGGGCGGAGGCCGCTGCCACCCCCGCGGGCGCTTCAGGCAGGGCACGAGCCGGGCACTAAGCGTCCAGCCCGGCCCACCGCAGCCCGGGCGGAAGCATCCGGGAGCCGGGGACGCTCCCCCGAGCCGCTGACAGAAACCAGTGTGAGGACCGAGGCAGACCGGTGGAGAGCCCGCTTCGGCTCAGGCGCCTCCCCTCGGCCGCAGACACGTGGGGGAGGGCGGAGCCTGGAGGAGGGGCGGGCTCCAGGCACCCTGGAGGCGGGGCCTGCCCGGCGTCAGAGCTGGGCCCGCCTGCGCGCTGACTCTCTCAGGTGCTGCACCTCAAGACCTAAAATGGCGGCAGGCCGGGAGCCTCTTCACCCGAAAGGCTCGAGGTCGAAGAAAGACTACAATTCCCAGAATGCAGCGCGAAATGCTCCGATTCCTATTGGGTGTACAGGAAATCTGACTACATCTCCCAGAATGCTCCAGGCTTCCATTCAGCCCCTCCCCACTTCCCCCGTTCCAGCTTCACGTCTCCCTAGGAGACTACAGCTCCCAGCCTGCAGTTCTATGGATTTGTCCGCGGAACCTTGACTTTCGTCCTTGGCGAGCAGAAAAGTCGAATACCTTCTATCTTTCAGCGCTGCCTCTGGTGCTTGTACCGTGAGACGTTAATCCAATGAAATATATAAAGGTGAAGACTAAGTTTTCCAAAGCCCTAATATTTCGTTTTTGTTTTTTGCAAGTGTAGGAGTGAGGAAATAAAGGAAGGAATGTTACTGTTGTAGGGTGAAACTAATGCCCAGCTTGCCTTCAATATGGAATTCATATTTCGTGTGAGTATCCTGCTCACGTGGGAAGAGCGTAACAACTCATAGATTAGCTCAGTCCTAAGATACAAAAAGCGTTTGTGCACCCATTTAACAAATATTTCTGTGTGTGTGTTCCTGTCATATGCCGTTCAGTGTGGTAGACTGAGTAATGCCAGGTCCTGAGTTTTCAGCTAATAATTGAGATTGGGTAGCTACTTTAGATTTGTGTGTGTGTGTGTGTGTGTGTGTGTGAGAGAGAGAGAGAGAGAGAGAGAGAGAGAGAGAGAGAGAGAGAGAGAGAGAGAGAGATATTTGTAGGTACCCAAGGAAGCTATAAGAGATCTTTGATGTCTCTGGAACTGAAGTTATAGTCAGTTGTAAATTGCTTGACCCGGATGCTGGGTACCAAACTCAGGTCCTCAGAGCTCCACTGAGACCAAGTGGATAATCTATATCTCTAGCCCTTGAGGTTGGATTTTAAATAAAGACTGAATAGGGTTAGGGCTAAAGAGTGACATGAGTGTGTGCCTAAGTCTTTTTTTTTTTTTTTTTTAAAGATGGCTTGAATTTCTGTGTGGAGCTTTAAGAGACAAAGAAGGTAGAATCATGAATGTTGACATGGTAGATTGTAAAAATAGCGTCTCAAATTATATATAACCTTTGATGTGTCTCTCTACTGACTCTAGCAAGCCTTGACTTGCTTTATGTCAATGAGACATTAACAAATATAATGCAAGAGAGTTGAAAAGCACTTGAATTTGAGGCTTGGCTTCTTCCTGATTTTGGAAGTCTTGCATTTTACCTACTATGACTGCAGACCAGATGTCATTACAGATGGTTGTGAGCCACCATGTGGATGTTGGGAATTGAACTCAGGACCTCTGGAAGAACAGCCAGTGCTCTTAACCTCTGAGCCACCTCTCTAGCCCCTGGAAATCTTGCATTACATGAACAAATTTGGACATTGAATTTGTTTCAGGGGCTGGGGGTGGTTTAAAGAATAGCTTCCAGATTTTTGACAGCCATTTGGGTAGATAATATTCTATTGAATAATATATAAAACTTTGGGGGGAAGAAGCATGGTTGGGAAGAGGGTAATTGAGTCATTGTTAGGTCATGTTATATTCTAAGTGCCTTTCATACGTACTTGATAAGTTGAGTAGGTATTTGCATAAATAAAATGGAGTCATAACCATTAGACTGACTAAAGTAGACATTTAAGTAGAACTTAGAGTCTAGAGAGTGGTTGGATAGCCTAGTATTGTACTTAATGTCTCTGTTGTGATAACAGACACTGGGGCTTAAAGCAGTCTAGGCAAAGAGAGGGTTTATGAGTTAGGGTTTAGGATTGGTTAGGGGTAGGCTTAGGGGTTAGGGTTAGGATCCATAGCTAAGGGAAGGCAGGGTTAGGGTTAGGGTAAGGACAGGAACTTAAAGCAGAAACCTTGGAGGAACATGGCTTGCTGGCTTAAAGAAATTCAATCTAGATATAATCCTAGTATGAAAATGAGAAGGTAGACACAAAGTCCCACCCCTAGTCAAGTAGATATTTGTAAGTGACACCTGTTAGGAAAGGGAAAATCAGTTTTCTCCAGAGAAGAATCACTAGGTATGTCAACCACACTCCAGGGCAGGCCTATACCCAGGACTAGTTGGCCACTATAAAACAGGATCCATTTTGCCTGGCATGATGGCACATGCATTTAGTCCCAGCACTCAGGAGGCAGAGGCAGGGATGAATCTCTGTGAGTTCAAGGCTAGCCTGTTCAAGAGAGCTAGTTCACAGCTAAGGCTGTTACATAGAGAAATCCTATCTTGAAAAACAAAACAAGCAAGCAAACAACCCAACAACAAACAAACAAAAACAGGCTAATTTTTAAAAGCTTGTGTGCTTTTGCTTCTTTTTATAAATCTTATTGTCTTTTTGAGTTCTTGTTTGTTTGACTATTTTATTTACGTACTTTTCTTGGAGAGACATGTGAAGTTGGATGAGTAAGGAATTGAGGGAGGACCTGGGAGGAAGTTGAGGAGGGAAAACATGATTAAAATATACTGTATGTAAAAGAAAATCTTTTCTGTTTATGAGAGTTTTGCTTGCATGTGTGCATGTGCATCACTTGTGCAATGCTAGCAGGGGCTGGAAGAGGTCATCTGAGTTATAGGTGGTTGTGAATCATCATATGGGTGATGGGATCTGAACACAGGCCTTTTGCAAGAGAAACCACTGAGTGTTCTTAACCACTGAGCCATTCTTTCTAGACCAGAGGAAAAAATTAAATAAGAAATAAAAGCAAAGCACAAGAGACCAGTGTGATAGCCCAGTGTTGTTCAAGCATGGGGATCTATGGTCAGATCCTCAACATCCATGTGAAAATCAGGCATGGTGATGTACCTGTGTAACTGCAGTGCTTGGGGGAAGGAGGCAGGCAGATCCTGTGGTTCTATAGCCAGCTAGTGTAACTGAAAATATGAACTTCACACACAGAAATAAAAATATAGCTCTGGGTTCCTTGAGCATCTTAAGGTCCCACAAAAGTGGAAGAGGAAATACAGAAGCAGTAGGGAAATGAGAAAGAACATGGTAAGTCAGAAGTGACGGGGCAGCCATAGAAAGGGGTTAAAGACTTGTCAGAAATGTTGAGGGGGAAAAAAGGAAGAGAAGGAAACAGAGTCAACCCTAAACCCTAAGCTAAGACTGGAGCAGGCCAGTTATGTTTCATGGAGGGCATTATAAAGATGGGACATACTGAGGCGTAAGTATATGTCGAGGGATCAAGGACATAAGTGGAAGAGTTGCCCTTTGATAGCAGAATGCTTTATTCATAATGATAGTATGGAAGGCAAAAGGCAAATGCATAATGGCACAGAAGCTCAGGGAGACAGAGGGAAGCAGGCTAGCAAACTGAGATGTGTACACAGCCTGCCCTTCCTGTTCCCTTTCCTCTTTTACCCTTTTTTATTCTTCTTTTGGTTTTTGAAATAATGCCTTGCAATGTAGATGAGCAAGGCCTTAAATTTCAGTGATTTCCCCTGCCTCTGCCTCTCAAGGAACGGTATTACCAAGCTTGGCTCCTTTTGGGAGTGCTTTTTCTGAATTTTATTTTTCTCAAATGTAAGGTGAGATTATTATTATGGGAAAGAAGTGTAAAAAGGGCTGAAAGAAGTTTGAAAATGTATTGATCTGTCAGTAGAAATCGCCATTTATTCAGCTTCCTCACTATTTATTCTCACTTATTCAACATAAGTTCCAAGTATGTTTTCTGTCAGCCACTATCAGCAGTTTATTCTAGATAAGTCAGACATTACTGCTTCCCTAACTAAAGTTACAGTGAGGAAAAAATACATATATTTACTAATAATTTAAATTTACATGGACTAGCAATAGAGGGAATTTGATGAAAACTCATTTGAAGTGTGTTTGGCTGGAACATCCAGTTCACTCCTGCTTGATCCAGAAGGCCCCATTCTTTTCTCTTCAAATCCCACCCTCTTGGAGAGTCTTCAATAAAGAGAGGGCACCAAAAAGCCAAGTTTCTTCTTCTCAGAGCTCAAAAGAACAATACTCAGCTTCCTATGAAATAACAAAAATCTCAGTATTGCCAAAACAATTGTTACATAATAGAACATCAGGAAGCATCACCCCTGACTTCAAGCTATACTCTAGAGCTACAGTAACAAAAACAGCTTGGTTCTGGCATAAAAACAGACTTGTATATCAGTGGAATCAAATCAAAGACCCTTGACATTAATCAACATACCTATGAACACTTGATTTTTGACAAAGAGGCCAAAAACATAAAGTGGAAAACAGATAACATGTTCAACAAATGGTGCTGGCATAATTGAATGGTGGTATGTAAAAGATTAAAATAGTTTCATATCTATCATCCTGCACAAAACTTAAATCCAAGTGGATCAAAGAGCTCAATGTAAATCCAATTACACTGAATCTGATAGGAAACAAAGGTGGGAAATATCCTTGAACACACTGGCACAGGAGACTACTTCCTAAATATAGTACCAGTAACACAGACACTAAGAGCAGCAATTAATAAATGTGACCTCCAGAAAATTAGAAGATACTCTAAGGCAAAGGACATGGTCAGTAATACAAAATGGTACCATACAGAATGGGAAAAGATCTTTACCAACCTTACATCTGACAGAGGACTGATCTCTAAAATATATATAGAATTTAAAAAACACTAGAGGTCAAAAAACCCCAAAGAATCCAATTAAAAAATAGGCTACCAAGCTAAGTAGGAAATTCTTAACAGAAGAATTCCAAATGGCTGAAAGACACTTAAAATTAACTGTTCAACATCCTTAGCCATCAGAGAAATGCAAATCAAAGTAACTCTGAGATATCATCTTACCCCTGTCAGAATGGCTAAGATCAAAAATACAGATGACACCCTATGCTGGAGGAGATGTGGAGCAAGAGGAACACTCCTCCATTGCTGGTGGGAATGAAAACTTGTACAGCCACTTTGGAAATCAGTATGGTGATTCTTCAGAAAACCCAATGATCCAGAAATGCCACTCTTGGGCATATACCTAAAGAATGCACATTCTTACCCCAAGGGCATTAGCTCAACTATATTCCTAGCAGCATTATTTGTAATAGCCAGAACATGAAAACAACCTAGATGACCCTCAACTCAAGAATCAAAGAATTGTAGCACATTTACACAATGAAGTAATCAGTTAAAAAGAAAGACATGGTATGTACTCACTCCTAAGAAGTGGATTTTATATGTAAAGAATAACCAGGCTACAATACACACACACACACACACACACACACACACACACACACACACACACACACACCAAGCAGCTATGTAACAGGAGGAAGTTAGGAGAGATATCCATAGGTCTACATGGGAAGGAGAAATAGAGAAGATCTACATGGGAAGGAGAAATAGAGAAGATCTTCAAATGAAATTGAGATTATATGGGGAGAGCAAGGGGAGGTGAGAACATGAGAGAATTGGATGGTTCAGTGGGGGGAGCAACAAAAAGGCAGAGCAAAGGAGTGGATATTCTGATAGAGGGACCCATTGTGGTATTAGAGAGAATCCTGGAGCTAAGGAAATACCCAAGAACCCACAAAATGAGCCCAGCTAGGACTCCAAGCAATAGTGGAGAGGGTGCCTAAACTGGCCTTTCCCTATTAGGAAATGAATGACCAACCTACTTGCCATCATAGAACCTTCATCCAGCTACTGATGGAAGCAGATACAGAGATCCACAGCTAAACACGGGTTTGAGCTACTGGTCCAGCAGAAGAGAGGGAGGAGAGATTGCATGAGTACAGGGATCAGGATCTTGATGAGGAGACTCACATGGTAGGCTGTCCCACGCTATTGGGAGCTCACAGATTCTGAAATGACACCTGACGAACCTTCATGGAATGGATATAAATCCTTGGAATGTAGATGATAGTTGAAAGGCGAATGACATGGACAGTTTGTGGATTTTCTTGCAGTTGGACCACAGTTTATTTCTGGTACCTGAACTGGCTTCCAAGAGCCCATACCTAGCAGGAAAACACTTTTCTCACCCTTGATATTTGGGAGAGGGCCTTGGTCCTACCTCAACTGGATATGCCAGATCAAATTGACTCACCTTAGGATTCCTTATTCTCTCTGGGGGAATGGATTGGGAGTTGGGTGTGGAGAGGCTAGAGGCAGACTGGGAGAAGAGGCAGGAGGGCCAGCAGTGGTGAGTATGGGGAAAAATTGTTAGATTAAAAACAATTAACAAAAATTTAAAAAGCCAAGTTCTGTATTTTTTGTGGCCGTAGAAGCTCCTCTCCTAAATTGCCAGCTTCCCAAGCCCCCTCCTAAAGGGTCTAGCTTTTGACTATACTTAGATATAAACCCAGCTTGTAGTGGAAAATTTAGCACCCTCACCTACAACCTATATAAGCTCCCTGCTTTAGTGTGGGTGTGTGACTTCTGCCTCAATCTATGGGGGCTGGAGAATGAACCCGGGAGTTGCTTGTTCAAATAAACCTGTTCTTTTACTTTTTTGGCTTTATCTGACTTTACTGCATCTGCAGAGAAACCGATTATTAGGATACAGAAAAAGTTGTTAGTTGTCAAGAGACACGTTAATTAAGGAATTGTTCTGAATATAGTGGCTCAGGTCTGCAATTCTAGCAGGTATGAGGCTGGCAGGAGAGTTGCCAAGTAGTCCAAGGCCTGCCTGGGCTTTGTCATAAGTTGCAGGCTGGTCTGGAATACAGTGTGGATTCTTGCCTCAAAATAAAAATTTTGAGTCTGGTACTTGAAGTCAAAAAAGACAAAAAGGAGTCTGGTAATGTAGTTCATTAGGTAGAATGTTTACCTAGGATACACAAAGCCTTGTTTTTGATCCTCATCCCTATATGAAACTGGTATGGTGGTTTGAAAGAAAATAACACCCAAAGGGAAGGGCTCTATTAAGAGGTTTGGCACTTGCTGGAGGAAGTGTGTCACTGTGGGGTTAGGCTTTGAGGTCTCTTTTGCTCAAGCTTCCCTCAGTATAACTGTCAGTCAATTTCCTGTTCCTGAAAGAGATAGCACTCTTAGCTCCAACAGCACATATACATGCAGGTAGCCATGCTCCTCACCATAGTGATTATGGATTAAACCTCTGAAACTGTAAGTAAGCCCTCTCAATTAAACGGTTTCTTTACAAGAGTTGCTATGGTTGTAGTATCTCTTCACAGCAATAAAATCCCAACTAAGGCAACTGGGTATGGTGGCACAAATCTCAGCACTTGATATGGGGTATGGATAAAAGCAGGAATATCAGAAGTTCAAGCTCATTCTCAGCTACATAGTAAATTGGAAGCCTACCTGGGTCTTTGTGAGAATCTATATTGAAAAACAAAACAAAACAAAAGAGACCACTAAGACATAGGAAACAAACATTACAAAGCTCAGTGAACTATGCAAAGAGTCTGGAAGCTGAGTGGTAGTGGCATATGCCTTCAATACCAGCACTTGAGTGACAGAGAGGCAAACAGATCTCTGTAGTGGGATTATGTTATTACATTGTAAATAATTGTCCTACTTACTAGTTTAATAAAAATACTAATTGGCTGAAGGCAGACAGGAAGTGTGAGTGGGGCTTCCAGACTAAGAAAACTCTGAGAACAGGCAGAGCAGAACAGAGATGCCAGAGAATCACCAGAAAGATGAGGTGAGCAGAGATGCCACAGAGATCCCAGGAGACACAAAGGAAAGAAGCTGACATGCTGCTCTGAGAAAAGGTACCGAGCTGAATGGCTGAACAAAAATGGTGGGTTAGTTTAAGAGCAAGTGCTAGATAGCAATATGTCTAGGCCCTAGGTCAATCAGTGTAAAAATAATACAAGTATCTGTGAGTGTCTGTGGGTCTGCTGGACTGCAGAACTGCCAGATTGCTGGATTGCCTGTCAAACCTCTGATGTAGGCCGAAAAGTCTGGGTCAGAAACTTACTACTACAGATCTCTATGGGCTGGCCTTGTCTACAAAGGAAGTTCCAGGACAGCCAAGGCTACTCTGAGAAACCCTGTCTCAAAAAGCAAGAAAGAAAGAAGAAAAGAAAGAGAAAAAGAAAGAAAACAGCCTGAAATGTACTTTTCTTCCTTTTTGTTCATATGCTTTTGTTTTTGAGACAGGGTTTCTCTGTATGACAGCCCTGGCTGCTGTAGAACTGGCTGGCTGGCTTCAAACTCACAGAGATCTGGCTGCCTCTGCCTCTAAAATGCTGGAATTAAAGGCATGTGCCATCATATGCCAACTTGAATTTAAAACTTCTGAAGGTGGGATTCAACACTAAATGCACATGTTTATATTCATAGATTAGTGCTGCTCTCAGTCTTTGACAGATAACCTCCTTTTTGTAGCAACTTTTGTTTATTAATTTATTTATTAAGACAGGGTTTCTCTGTGTAACAACTCTGGCTGTCTGGGAACTGTCCTTGTAGACAAGGCTAGGCTTGAGCTCATAGAGGTCTGCCTGCCTCTGCCTCCTGAGTACTGGGATTGAAGATGTGAGCCACCACTTGCAGAAGACTCTTTAACTGGTCAATGGGACAGTGGAGTGCTGAATGTTAAATTAGACATTTATACCATCCTCAAATCACAGAAAAGGGGATGGAAAGAATGTAAGAGCTGAAGGATGGGGAGGTATACCATATATGTGCCTCCCATACAAGACCTGCACAAGACTGGGCCCATGAACCGTCATGGAAGGAGGAGGGGATCACGAACCCCACTCCCCCAAAGATGGATCATTGCCATTTAATTGTTGCTGAAGGGATGGACTATCCCTTTCTTCAGCGTTGTAGACACTGGTAGGTTGTCTAGGCTCCAATATATAACCTCTTCATGCTCATGAAAGCAACCCTAGTGGGACCTGGATTTCTTGGGATGAAGAAACTTTAGTGGTGGGGAGGCAGTAAGTGTTTTAGGGTTTCTGCTATTGTTGGTGAAGAGACACCATGGCCATGGTAACTCTTATAAAGGAAACCATTTAATTGAGGCATTTCACTTACAGTTCAGATGTTCAGTCCATTAACATCATGGCAGGGAGTGTGGTGGTATATAGACAGACATGGTGCTGGAGAAGGAGCTGCTACATGTTGATATGCAGGCAGCAAGCAGTAGACTGTCACACAGAGTTAAACTTGAGCAAAGGAGACCTCAAAGTCTGTCTTTGAGTAATTTTGAGTCACAGTGTGGACTTCCTCCAACAAGGCCACTCCTACTTCGACAAAGCCACATTTCCTAATAGTACCACTCCTTTGGGGGCTATTTTCTTTCAAATCACCACTCTAAGGAAGAGGGAAATTCAGTGTGTGCACGCACGCACCATAATTGCCAAAGAATAAACAAAATCATAAAAAATTCTCAAATAAGATATCTATTCTCCCACGACCCCCACAAGGTTTGGGGAATGGTGTAGAAGAAGGTTGGAAGATTGTAAGAGCCAGAGGTTGGGGGAAGACTGTAGCAAAACAGTATCTTGGGGACATGGCAGGAAGTTGTAATCATGAACTCTCACAAGAACAATAGAGTTAATACTCCCGCATGGATGAGAAGGGGCTCCTAAGGCCCCATTTCTAGTTGAGAAACTACAAGGTCCTCTTCACATCAGCCATCTACTAAGACAATTTTTCGAAGACATGGATGGACATAGTCTAATCTAATTGAGACAGTTCTACAATTACAATTCCCGCTTTCAGGTGACTCTAGGTCATGCCCAACTGGACAATAAAACTAACCAGGGTACAGTGGTTTTAATGAGAAATGCCCCCATGGTCTTCAGCATTTGAATACTTGGTTCCCAGTTGGATGGCACTATTAAGGGAGGTTTATGTGGTATAGCCTTCCTGAAGGCTTTGAGAGTAAGAGCCTGTGGTGGTTTGAATGAGAGCAGCCCCCTTAGACTCAAATATTGGAATGCTTAATTCCTAGGTGAAGTATTTGGAAGGATTGTTGGAGGAGGTGTGCCACTGGGAGTGGGCTTTGAGGGTACAAAAGCCCATGCCAGGCCTAATGTTTCTCTCTCTGTTTGCTACCTGTGGATCAGGATGTAAAACTCTCAGATACTGCTCCAGCACCATGCTTGTCTGTTTCACACTATGATGATAATGGAGAATGCTCTCAAACTATAAGCAATCCCTAATTAAATGCTTTTTTTTTTTTTTTTTTTTTTTGTAAGAGTTGCCTCGGTCATGATGTCTTTTTACAGCAGTAGAACAGTAAAGCATAAATCTAATTAATCTTTTCAATAAAAACAACGAGTCAAATATTGGGGTAAGGACCTGAAAGACCAGAGAACTGGGACCAGCCTCCACTAGCTTCCTACCTCTTCCATTCCATGTCCAAAAGGGCCTAAATCCTCTCTCTGCCTCACCTTATCACTTCCTGTCTCTTCTGAACCAACCTCCAGACCTCTGTGATTAACTAGTGGCTAGCTTGCCCCTGACACCAAGTAAACTTTTTCAGAACACAAACAAAACGTCACAGAACGGTAACTAAGACAGAAGTTGGTACCAAGGAATGTGATACATTGCTGTGACAGGCCTAACCATTCTGTTGTTTGGAGGAATGCAGAAGACTTAAGTTTGTTCTAGAAAAGCAGTTGAAAATTTTCAGCAGGACTTGCTGGACCATCCTTGTAAGAGCGTAGAGGACAGGGCAGCAGTGCTGAGAGCAATGTAGGCCCAGCTCAAGATGTTTCTGAGGGGAAGAACATTATTAAGTGGCCTAGAGACCATTCTTGTGCTATTTTAGCAAAGGTGGTTGCTTTTTACCCTTGCCCCAAAAATCTACCTGAGGCTCAATGGAAGAGTTTTGGATTAATGTCCTTGACAGAGAAGACAATACAGCCTTGTATCAACTGTGTTGTGTAGTTATTAGTAATCATTTTTATGCAGATCTATAATAAAAAGCTGGGTGTCGCACGCAGCCTCGCCAGCAACACCGGATCCTTCTCTTTGCAGTTTATTCGGGCCTTTAATTATCTACTTGTCTCTCACTCACTCACTCTCACTCTCACTCTCAGATGTATGACGAATGACCCCGGGGGAAGTCTGCTCGTGGCTAAATACCCTCTGGGCTTCCAATCCCAGTAAGCCACGTAGGCATTGCCCATAGGTCCCGAGGCGCCGGAAGCAAGCCACCATCCTCACCTACCGCCAATAAGGAGTTGTTTACTTCCGAGAGCACTCACCATTGAGAAAGGTGGAAGGTGGAAACCAACGCCACCTTTAGGGCGTGGTACAACACAGCTCCCTACAGCTGGGCAAAGAGAAATACAAAGGTACTATTTGAGGGAAACTGGGGCACTAGGAAATGTAATGTTGGAGCCAAACCCTATGCTCAAGGAGATAAAAGTTTAAGGAAAGGCTTGATGCTAAATAGAAGAAAGGGAATGGTGACCTCAGGCAAGTTGCTACCCAGCTAATCTTTGCAACCTGTGAGTGGAAAGATCTGAGGGTTTTCCTAGGGCTAAACAACAACATAAAGCTAATGTAAATGTAATATTTGCCATCCCAAGCAGGTAGCAGAACTTGGCAACTCTTACAATGTGGTTCTGAATGTAGTCAAGAAGGTACAGGAAAGGGGTTATGAAACCTTCCACTTGTGGTAAGGAAAGCCAGTGTAGCCAGGCATGTGTCAGGGGTGTCCCTGCATGGAGGCCTAGAAAGCCCATTGTGTGAAACTGTGAAGGTGTGTTTCAGTCAACAAAGCCAAAATAAGTTGGATGTCTGAAGAACACTTTGATATCAGAGATGGAGATGCAGAATTGGGTTTTACTTGGTCTGGCTTTGGTTCAGTATTTCCTCATTATGATCCCTTTCCTTTCTTTTAGAATATAATGTATATTCAGTGCCATTGTATGTTGGAAGTATGTAATGTGCTTTTTAATTTTATAGGCGGTTACAGTTAAGAGATTGCCTTGAGTCTCAGAAGAGACTTCAGATTTTTAAACAGTGTTGACTGTAAAAGTCTGGGGACTTTTGAAGTGGGACTATACACATTTTGCATTATGATAATGACTACAAGCCTGTGGGGTCAGGGAGCAGAATATGGCAGTTTGAATGAAAATGGTCCCTACAGGCTTATATAGTTGCATGCTTAGCCCCCCAGTTGAACTGTTTGGAAGGATTAAGAGGTGTGGCCTTGTTGGAAGAGGTGAGTCAAGGAGTGGGCTTTGAGGTTTCAGAAGCCCATGAGGTAAAGCTCTCAGTTTCTGTTTCAGCACCATACCTGTCTGCTTCCTGCCATGATAGTAACAGACTGAACTTCTTAACCTGTAAGCAAGCCTCAATTAAATGCTTTCTTTTACATGGCCATGGTGTCTCTTCACAGCAATAGAATGGTAACTGAAGAGAGTAAACTTAGTTCAAGAAACCCCATTTTGTATTCTAGTAGCCATTGAGATAAAATAGAGTTCAATTTCACATTCCTGGCAGAGGCTTGCCTAGTTCTAGGAGAGAATGACCTAAGCGCTAAGGACACCTGGATGATCCAACCTTAACCTGCCAGCCACACCACCCAGGTGGGGTCTAGGAATGTTAAGCTGTAAAAAGTCCCTAAGCATGAGTTCATTCACAGCACAGCTGTGCCCTTGACCAACCCAAGTAACCCTGCCTCGAGGTTTTTGCCTATAAAAAGATTGTGCAACTTGGGGTGCTCAGCTCTTTCCTGCACTGCACTCATGAGGTGCCAGTACGGTGTGGAGAACAAACTCACTGCCTAGGCTTGTATTGGGCTGACAATAATCCTTGCTGTTGCATTTTGGACATCGCTGTTTCCAGTGGTCTCTCTGGGTGATTGAGATTCAGGCATTACAGTAACTAAGACAGATCCTCACCCTACTTCTAGTTCTCACTGTTTCCTGCTTTCATTGAAGATGTGTGCTCTTGGCTTCCTGCTGCCAAAACTGTGGCTTGTAGCTGCATCTCTCTGATATGACTCTTAGCCTTCTGAGACTAGGAACCAAACAAACCCTTTCCTATATAAGTTGCCTCGACCATGATGTTTTATTGCAGCAACAGAAAACTAACTAATCCAGGTAGGAAACAGGATGGCCTTTCTCTTGCCTGCTAGCCTCCTTCTAGAACCTTCCTGGAGGACCCATCCAAACAGCCACAGGTGGCAGAAAAGTAGTTTGGAGAGTCTTGGCCCCCTGCAACTGAAAGCAAAGCATGGGAAGACATTTGAAACAGAAACAGCAGTGCCTACACTGTCACAAACTATTTCTTTTATCCTGGAAGAAAAAATTTCTTATATCCTGGAGGAAATAGCTCAAACTGTGGGGAAGGAAGTCCTGAGTGAATGTGTATTGTTGACATGAGCCCATCAAAGATGCAAGTGTTGACATGAGCATGTCAAAGAGGCAAGTGTCCTATGAAAGGCAAGGGCTTTTCCTGTGTGGGCATGTGCAGATTACAGGTTCCTCTCCCCCCAGAACTGCAGGCTGAGGCTGCCCCTGTGTGGGAATGTGCAGATCATAGTTTCCTCTCCCCCAGAACTGCAGGCTGAGGATGCCCCTGTGTGGGAATATGCAGATCACAGGTTCCTCTCCCCCAGGACTGCAGGTTGAGGATGCCCCTGTGTGGGAATATGCAGATCACAGGTTCCTCTCCCCCAGGTCTGCAGGCTGAGGCTGCCCCTGTGTGGGAATATGCAGATCACAGGTTCCTCTCCCCCAGGTCTGCAGGCTGAGGCTGCCCCTGTGTGGGAATATGCAGATCACAGGTTCCTCTCCCCCAGGTCTGCAGGCTGAGGCTGCCCCTGTGTGGGAATATGCAGATCACAGGTTCCTCTCCCCCAGGTCTGCAGGCTGAGGATGCCCCTGTGTGGGAATATGCAGATCACAGCTTCCTCTCCCCCAGGTCTGCAGGCTGAGGATGCCCCCCCACAGAGATCACTATGCTGATAAACTCATTTGCCTCCTTGTTTCTGCTGCTGCTGTGCCCTCCCCCTGAGCACACTGCCCACAGATCTCCCCATCTTCTGTATTTGTGTTTGCCTTAGTCAGGTCAATCCCAAAACCATGAAGGTTTCAGAAACTGGTAAAATATAAGTCTATGGCTGGCTGTGCTTTCTTGTATCAGCTCGCATACAATGGCCGTTTTAGTGAATGTTTCTTACCCAAATCTCTTGAGTTGCTGTTCACTAGCTGAGCAGAGCCCTATATCTGATGGCTTGATTGAGGAATAGAGAAGGCTTGATGCTCACTACCCCTCTTAGTCTGTGGGAGGCCTTGATTTGTTGCTTCCTGACTTCTTCATATGTCTGCTCCTGACATGGTAGCTGCTTATCCTAGAACAACTGATAGAGTAGGGGAACATGGGGTTGGAAGCCGCAGATCAGAGGTGGCCAGGCATCAGGTCTGCTTCATTCTATTGCTTATGCTAAGTATGAAA
>PVIH01011076.1:0-71257 GCA_004025045.1 Sigmodon hispidus | reverse complement strand
AAAAAGAACACCTGTGTCTGAAGGTTGAGAGAGTGGAACAGTATAAAGAGAAGCCTTGGACATTTGGAATTGAATGTTCTCTCTGTCTTTCTGTCTCTATCTGTCTGTCTGTGTGTGTGTGTGTGTGTGTGTGTGTGTGTGTGTGTGTGTGTGTGTGTGTGCAAACCAGGGATCAATCTTGGGCACTGTTCCTCACGTACTGCCCACCTTTTTTTGTGTTGAGATCTCTCATTGGTCTGTGACTTACCAAGGTGACCAGGCTGTCTGGCCAGCAAGCCCCAAAAGAGCACTCCCCCACCCCCTCAACACACATCCTGTGCTGGTATTACAAGCATATGACACTACACACAGCTTTAAAAAAAATTGTAATATGGGGGCTGGAGAGATGGTTCAGTAATTAAGAACACTGACTGGTCTTCCAAAGGACCTGAGTTCGATTCCCAGCATCCACATGGCAGCTAACAACTGTCAGTAATTCCAAGATCTGACACCCTTACACAGTTATGCATGCAGGCAAAACACCAATTCACATCAAATAAAAAATAAATATTTAAAAAAATGGTAATATGGGCTCTGCAGCTCAGGCACAGGACTTCATGTTTGTATAGCAAAGAATTAACCATCTGAGCCATCTCTCTCTTTATGGAATTTTGATGTAGCCAGGAACTATGGATGGCTGTTGACTATGGTCAAGTCATAATTCATAGATAAGAATTATGGGTTAACTTAAAGTGTAAGATCAAGCTAATCATAAGCCTAAAATACTGGACCAGCAGTTAGTATAATATTTAGCCTCTGAGTCAATTATTTGGGAAGCAGCTGCTGGGTATTTGAGAGTTTCTGGCAGGACAGCGACTTCAGACTACACTCTGTGAGCTGGTTCTTTAGTGATTCCAAGTCTGTTAGAGATAGCCTGATGCACTTAGAGATTTTCCCAATAGAATATGAGTAGGAGTAGCATGCCTACCTGATACAGTGCCTTGCCTTCAAAGCAGCTTTGAGTCATGGGCACATGCAAATAATTTATTCAGCCTCAAAGAACGAGCTAGCCAATGACGTGTTAGTATATCAAATAAATAGCACTGAGTTTTAGACATGTCCTTCCTATATTGCCTGTAACACACATTAAATTCAAGGGTCTATAGATCTGAAAAAGTCATCTGTGATTGTGGAGTAAAACTAGCTCTTTAACATTTCTGTTATGGAAAGACCAGAGGGGATGTCAAATTAGTTCTTCATAAATGCACAGTCATAAACCCTTCTGGACAGTTCTGTCCTAGCACAGTGAAGCCAAGTAAAGTCATATGGTACTTAAAGCTCTGCCCTCACCAGAACACACTGGGCTCTGAATGACTGGTCCCTACAGCCCAGATCATGACTACCAGAAAAATGCCTTATGATAACAGAGTGGAAGTCAGTTTCTCATACAAGCTTGTATCTATCATTTATCACCATCTCTATTACTTATTTCTTATGTTTCAAGAAATCTAAACCACACTGAAGACATTTTACCTGACACAGTGTGCAGCGGTCAGAATCCAACAGCCACCGATATAAATTCCCCCACAGGTGATTCTATCGCCATCCCTAATTGCCACCTGCCATGGGTAGTCTCCCTGTAAGAGACATTTGTGTTACTGCCCTTCTACTGGATGGTGTCGCAAACAGGCAACCCTAGAACATTTCCATGTAAAGTCTCGCTCTCCTGTGAGCACACCATCCCCTCCTTTTTGGCTGGCTCGGGCTGACCCTTGAAGGTACTGTGATTTCTCTGCAGGCTTACCAGCTCTGCTGGCTTTCCTCCAATCACTCTTTTCCTTCGAGTGTGTGAGCTTCTTTTGACTCCACAAGATAGTTTAGGTAACATGGACCTTAACCGTTGTCTTTCTTCAAGAAAGGAAGAGATTGTATCATCATTTTCTCAAAACCATTATCTTGTGGATAGACACTTCTTGTTTTTTTTTTTTTTTTTGATCTATCTACTATCTATCTATCTATCTCTACCTATCATTTATCTATCTATCTCTTTCTCTCAGTGTATGTATATGTGTGTGTGTATGTGATACATTTATACAGGCACATACACACATGTCTATTTGAGACCAGAGGTCACCCATCAGATGCCTTCCGCAATTCACTTTCCACCTCATTTTTTGAGATAGTCTCTCACTAAACCTGGGATTCACTAGTTGGCTAGGCTGGTTGGCCAGTGAGCTCCAGTGATCTGCTCCCCTCCTTCATCCCTGTACTGCCATTATAGGCATGTTCCACCACCAGGCTATTTACATGTGTGCTGGGATCTGAACTCAGGTTCTTCTACTTGTGAATAGATTATGTATACATATTATATAGTATATATGTGATGCATATATACTATACTACATTATTGACAGCAAATACTTTGTGAACTTCCATACTGAACTTCCCATATATTTTTGTCTCATTATATAATTAGTATAATTAATAATTTGTCACACTATATTAATCCAGAGAGGCTGATGACAGGGGCCCTGGATGACTGAATCAGCAGGCCTCATGTTATGGTCATGTCCCTCCTAGGTGAGTGTATATGTGTGATGTTTTTGTCACCAAAAACCATGGTGGAGCAAGACTCAAAGCATGGAGTTGTAAGAGGATGCATAAAAAAGGAAGAAAATTGGAGGGTAGAAATTTTTTTTTATTCTTTGTATTTGCCATGTCTTGGGAAGGTTAAGAAATTAGTTTCTACAAATGAGAAAGGACACTTTGTATTAATACTAATTATTTTGGGCATATCACCAGGAGGTGGGATTCCAAGGAAAAAAAGTTGTAAATGAATATGTAGAGATTTACTTTGTTAAAATCTCTCACCTATTCTACAAACTAGGATGAGAGATGAGTGTGATGATCTGAAGTTTTTGTATAGACTCTCAAAATTAGAGGTCCTTATTCATGGAAGCCTGTGAAACCAGGAAAGATGGAATCTGAAAACAAGTGTTATCTTCAGTAGATAAAAATGATGGTGGTGGTGGTGGTGGTGGTGTGTGAAAGTCCCTGTTTCCTGACATCTCTTTATTGGAGATATAAATCTTCTTCTTGGTGGTTTATTTAGAAAATTGTTTACTAATTTGAGACTCTGTAACTCAGAAGTTAATATCACAATATCATCTCCTCAAACCAAGTGACCTATAATATAGGGTGAGAAAAGTGATAAATTTAAATTGTTAAAAAATTGTTTAAAATAAATTGTTAAAAAAAACAATGGAGTTAAGAGCAACGCCTTTCAACTTTACAAAATCACTGTCTTCTCAGGAACTTCTGTATAACTCAGTTTGGCTCTTGGTGCACAGCTACCCAGGGTACAGAGCGCCAAGAGACTCCAGTTATCATAATTTATTTAACACAAAGAAAGAGCAGAATCACTCAACTAATATAGACTATCTTCTATTTCAGAAGATGGATTGTATGTAATGCTGGAAATCAAGTTATTTTTGGCAAAACTGACAAAGCTCTTATCTGTTAGGAAAAACTATGTAGAACTTTAGTAATGTTTCACATCAGAATCAGTCATTTGAACTAATCTGACTTAAAAGCAATTCTCAAGAATAATATGAGTTCAATATGAGTTTGCTTTTCTTAGAAGCAATAGGGAGGTCAAAAGAGTTACTTTTTTTTTACTTAATCCTATATCAAAGTTAATTTTTGCCTGAGTTAATTATAAACATAATACATGCATATATTGCATGGTATGAGTGTATACTGTACTCATGATATATACATACTTATATGTGTGTATATTGTTCTCATGATATATACATATTTGGTACTAATATGTTAGCTGAAACCAGAAAAAAATGCTAGCTCACCGGTGTCCATATCAGCAGTCAAAATTTCTGTTTCTTCAGTTTCTATTTCTGTGATAAAACAAGAAAAAATCCAAGTAGTTAATGTTAAGACTCTAGAGAAAATTAATCATTAAAGTGACTTAACTCTGATAATTTTAAATATTGCCCTCTTCTTTGTATAGACAACTTCTTTCCCCCTTTCCCCGCAGAATGTAATCTGGCTTCCTTCCTATAGCTAGACAACTGGAAAGATGCAGATGAATCCTGTAGAAACCCTGCTGGTGATGGGGTGTCTGTTAGTGCAGCTGAGTGGTGAGACTCGTTCAGATCAGGAAAGAGAGCTTTCTCTTCTGCTCTCTCACTCCAGCTTTTTCTGTGAGGAAGAGACCAGCCATTGGTTCTGACTAAGGTGTCCCGGTGGACAATAAAGGCCACTTTACATTACACAACATAAGGTGCCTCCCTCAAGGGCCAATCTAGAAATATCTTAATGATTTTCATGTAGGAATGGCTAGCTGGTATCATGATCTGGGGCATAAAACAAATCACACAAAAAGGGTGCCTTTCTTTACACTTTTGCTTACTTTTATATGGATCTTTTTATCCTGCCATCCCAGAATACTCCGGTGGACAAACCCATAATCCCTATGGCCTGGAGATCCAGAGACAAAGTCCTACAACATATTGCTCTGTTTGGGATGAAGATAAAACTAGGGTCAGGACCGTCCACTATAGCAACTTCACTTTGACACTGTGTTCTTGGATTTTCTTCCTGGGTTTCTCAAGTTTTCTTTGGAAGAGAACACACAAACAAAATGACACTCTCACCCACACTGGAATGGTTGGCAGGAAAAGGGAAGTGAGGTAACAGATCAACAAGACTGGCCTAGAAAGATCCAGTCACGATCACATAAAAACACCTGCGAGGTATCATTAATTCACCTCACCCGGGTCACAGATGTCTGAAGCTAGAGAAGGATGAAGGAAAGAGAGGATGGAGAAGAGGAGGAATAAATGGGGCCGAGGGAAGGATGACAGAGGATGCTGTACAGGTGTTACTGAGAATTGACTTTAGGGCAAGGGTTGATTCTGAGATGGCTCATCCCCCAGGAAGCCTATGAAATTCCAAGAAAAACTATCGACTTTTGGCATTCTGTGTGCTGGAAACTTAAGTCATTTTATATGAACAACTAATCAAAAAGTGGCTGGGGGAGGGAGGGATGGGGGTGAGGGAGGAGAACTCACAAAAACACTTTTCTTGAAAATGTCATAATTAGAGCTAATATTTGCTGTTTTAAAAAGTGGCTTCCAAGAGCTCAAGGATTTGGGAACACCTGGCTTATAAAATAATATCAAAATATGAAGTGTTTTATATTTCTTCTGGTGACAGTTTCTTTAAAAGCTTGGTTTTGAGGGGGATAAAGGAGACAAGAAAGGTATTTCACCAAGGCGCCGCATGCAGGGGAGCACCCACTATGTGTGGTTGTTCCACTGATGTGACTGAAAGTTTGGCTCAGTGAACAAAGACCTCTGCTAGCTAACCTAATGAGACAACTGGGGTCCGCTTGTACATACTCAGTTCATATAAGATATAGGAGGACAATTATCTGGTTTTTGCAATGTTCCAAGATCTTAAGAAAAGCTTACCTTGAGCTGAACGTCCAAGTCCTGAAGAAAGACAAAACACAAAAGCAGACTTTTACCATGATGAAGAATGATAGCTTTTAACTGGGAGAGAAACAAACCCCACACCATGTTATCACACATATACCCCAAACTAGAGTTGTAAATTTTCTATTAAAAAGTAGACTTACCTTCATGAATTTGAGGATGTCTGGCTTCTAAAAACAAAACACAGCATTAGCACAAAGACATTATTTTTATTTAAGTAAAAAAACATGCAAATCATTAATATTTCACAAACAGCGTAACAACTTAAAATTAATAGTAACAAAAGGTTGAAAAAAAAAGAAGCCGAATAGCATGCTATTTTATCTCAATGTCAATTACAATGAGTTTTTTATCTTGTATTTAAACATATAAAAAGTTCACTTCAGCACGAGAATAATTTTAAGTTTAAAAGAGAATAGTATTTTAGATATATCTGCACACACACTGAAAAGAAAACTTACTGTACAATTATATTAAGTCATAATTATTTTTGACTTACACTAACAAAGAGGGTTATCCTGATTGGTTTTCTGTCAACTTTATGCAAACCTACATTATCTGGGAGGGGAGATCTGAGTAGAGAAAAAATTGGCCTGTGGGCAAGTCTATGGGCATTTTCTTGACTAAAGATTGATGTAGGAGGGCCCAGTCCATCAAAGGCCATGCCAGCCCTGGGCAGCTGGTTCTGGGTTATAAGAAAAGAAGCTGAGCAAGCCATGGAGAACAAGCCACACAAGCCATCAAGCAGCATTTTCCCAGGCTTCTTCAGTTCCTGTCTTTGGGTTTCTGTCTTGACTTTCCTCAGTGATAAAGTGCCACCTGAGAGTTTGTAGGATGGAGTGAACATTTTCCTTCCCAAGTTGTTTTGTCATGGTGTTTATCACAGCAACAGAAACCCCAACTGTTGTCTGAAGTTTCTGACCCTCCCAGCCCAGGGTCCAGACCAGCACTCCCGCAGC
Organism: Sigmodon hispidus; assembly: GCA_004025045.1. Taxonomy (NCBI): domain Eukaryota; kingdom Metazoa; phylum Chordata; class Mammalia; order Rodentia; family Cricetidae; genus Sigmodon; species Sigmodon hispidus. The sequence goes on along the minus strand of PVIH01011076.1, from coordinate 64,803 downwards.
CACTTAGTCTCAAATAATCACACAAAGGCTTATATTAATTACAAGCTGTTTGGTCTATGACTCATGCTTCTTATTTGCTAACTCTTACACTTTAAATTAACCCATATTTCTATTTGTTTTTAGCCATGTGCCTTGCTACCATTTTGCTCAGTGCAACATTCGCAGCCTGCTTCCTCTTTGTCTTGCTGGCATCTGCTGCTTTGTTCTTCAGCTTCCCAGAAATCCCCTAGTCTGGCTGGCCCACATCTACTTCCTGTCTAGCTACTTGATCAGTCAGCATTTTATTAAGCCAATATTTACAATGACAAATATTTACAGTGTAAAAAAGCATAGTTCCATTGGACCCAACTATGCCAGGGAACTTCTAAGAGGCAAATGCAATCAAGAGGTGATGCAAACTTGCTTTGGTTTGGTATTTTGATCTGGTCACTTAATAGTCAGTGAGCATATTATACACCTCTGTTCTCATTTGCTGTATCTTTTAAAGGGGAAGCAATTAGAACCACTTCTGGAATGCTAAAGGTGGCACTCATCCTTGGTGCCAATTGGTGGCAATTGAAGTAACAGTGATATTTTACCATATATACCAATTATATATATATATTATATATATAATTCGTTGCACAAATCTTAATTGGTCTTATAAGAAAAACTGAGCCAGATATTGGAGTAAATGTTTAAAGATCAGAGAAACAGAGAAACAAACCACTAGAGAAACTTCTCAGCACTATTGAATCCTCAGGCCAAAAGGGAAAGATCCCGACTTCATGAATCCTCAGACTGAATACCTCCAAGCCCTCAGCTGAAAGGGAAGGGGGAGATCCTGTTTCCTCTCATCTTATGTTCCTGTCTTCACCCAGCTGTATCACTTCCTGTCTCAACCTTCCTAGTGCTGGGATTAAAGGCATTTGTGCTTCCCAAGTACTGGGAGCAAAAGCATTAGATCCCAAGTGCTGGGATTAAAAGTATGTGCCACCACTGCCTGACTCTGTTTCTCTATTAGAATAGATTAATCTCCTGTAGTCTAGTGGCCTTGAACTCACAGAGATGCAAACAAGCCTCTGCCTCCTGAGCACTAGGATTAAATGTGTGTGGCACCACTGCCAGACCACTGTGGATAACTCTGTGGTTGGCTCTGCCCTCTGATCTTCAGGCAACTTTTATTTGTTAGAGTACAAAGAATATATCACCACATATATTCAAAAAATTGTAGGAAAATAAGCTTTGTGTTTTATGTAGTTTTTCTGTTGCATATTTTGTCCATGAAAACTAACAAATTGTGTCCCTTGAACTTACTCCTTATTGTTTTAAGTATGAGAGGAAAAAATTAGAAAGATGTGATGGAAAGGCTCAGACATTACGCTGGCAATGAGGCTGTAGCTTCAATTCAACCTGGCTCACCATTCTCCTGCTTCTAGTCTTTCCTTTCTTGCTTCTTTTCCTAAGGACTGAACTAAATTTAATAAAAAAAGAGGTATTTTCCCTCAATTGCTCAGATGCTTTTTAAAGAAATGTTTTAGGGGGCTGGAGAAATGGCTCAGTGGTTAAGAGCACTGGATTCTCTTACAGAGAACCTGAGTTCAATTCCCAGCAACCACATGGAGGTTCATGACCATCTATAATAGGATTTGATGTCCTCTTCTGGCATGCGGTTATACATGCAGAGCACCATAGGTAAAAGAAAAAGAATGGTGTAGTCTGATATTCTTAAAAAGATTTAAAAATATAGTCTATCAATTTTTTTTTCATATGCCATACTCTGAACATGGCTTCTTCTCCCTAATCTCCTTCAATCTCCTCCTCACCTACCCAGCTCGTGGAATGTATGGGCTCCAGAGGCTTCTAGGGATCTAGAGGCCGACCTGGCTTCACCCAGAACAAACTGGAGATAACTGGCGTCTTAAGACACACACTCTTAGCACTTCTATGTAAGTGAACCTGGGTCAGCCTGGTCCCTCAAGAGGGCCACGTCCTGATCCAAGGTGACTAGAGAGAGCCACGAAAGACCACTGCCACCACTGCAGATGCCAGCCAATCTAAGCTTCTTCCCCTGGCTGGGAGAAGGGTCTGGGAAAAAGAATTTAAGGTTTTCCCCTCCTTAATAAAATTGACCTTGTTAGTTTCATCCTGTCTCCGGAGGCTGTGCAGTTGATCTTGCTGCCATCTTGCCCCCTCCCCCATGGGAAACTAGCAGGACCCTGAATATAGAGGTAACGCCAACACCTGACTCTGAACCAGGCCTCATTCCAATACAACTCCATGCCATTTTTTTCTCTCTCAGAAAAAAAATCCCAGGAAAACAAACAAAAGACAAACCAGAAGAGAGAGAGAGAGAAGAGGGGAAGGAGGAGGAGGAGGAGGAGGAGGAGGAGGAGGAGGAGGAGGAGGAGATGATGTTTAACTGTCTCAGTTTGTTTCCAGGTTGCTGTGATAAAGTCCCTGAAAAAAGCAGGTTGGAACTGAAAGGGTTTATCGTTATTCACAACTGTAGGGGAGAGTCCCGCCATAGCAAGGAAGGAACTGGTCAGGACCAACGAACTCATGCCTTTACTCAGCTCTTGGTCCGCTCCTGCATATTTCAGAAATGGCTGCCTAAGGAATGCTGCCACCTAGAGAGAGCAGGTTTTCCCTCCACTGTGACCATGATAATCACCACAGGCATGCATGCAAACTCACCCCGTCTAGACAATTCCTTGTTGAGAGTCTTTCCCTGGATCATTCTATGCTGCTGTCATGTTGACAAGTAAAACTGTCACACTGATATTAATGGAAAAATCAAAAGTCCAGGAAGCCCAATACTGAGACATCTAATAGTATCCAACATGATGTCAATCCGTTCATATTTGTTAATATGCATTTAGTCCTTACACTTGAGAGCCTTGTGCTAGGACATTGGAATATAAAAATAGTTAGATTGAGTCTACTGAAAAGATCGACTCTGCTGATAAACATTAGTATAAAAACTATAGAAAACAGTTCTAAGTACCTCCATGGGTGCTGTAGTAGCCTGGTTCCTTTTAGAGAGTTTACTATGGCTATACTGTCCAGCTACTGTCCCTGACAGCATGGCAACAGCCTGGATCCCTCATGGAGTGCATAAAGATGGCGAAAGCCACACATCTGGTTGTCTTTCTCCATAAGGCTGATTGCAAACACTCACAAGCACAGTGCTACAGAAGTTTCATAAACAGGGAGGGTATCCTGTCCCATCCACTGCCTTCCTCATCCCTATCGACAACACTGCTGACCATCATCTCTCAGGCCAGCACTCTTGCAAGTCACCCTTCACTGCTCATTTGCTTCCAGTCCTTGCAATCAGTGGCAAGTCTTGCTGGTTGTACCCTCAAAATATACCCACAATCTATTGGGGGAGGGGAAGAATGTAAGCAAAATACCATGATATTTATGTTTGAAATTATCACAGTGAAGTTTAATATTTTGTATGCTAATTAATAAATTGAATTTCACTTTTAAAATGTATTACATTTATTTATTTACTTGGAAGGACATGCATGCGGAAGTCAGTGGACAACTTAACAGATCTCTTCTATTATGAGGGTCTCAAGGATTGAATTCAGGCCATCGAGCTTGGCAGAAGGCACCTTTTACCCTCTGAGCAATCTCACTGTTCCTTAAATTTAATTTTTAAATCAAACCAAATACACACATAGATATGATTGCTTCTCATCACGTCCATTCCTGGCAACGTGTCTTAGGCACTTTGATCATTTCCCTACATTATTGTGATGGTTTCTGAGCTAGGCCCGAGTATCTCCCCTTGCTTCTGTAAAGCCTATTTCCCACATAATAATAAATGTAATTTCAGTTTAAAATGTCAGTCAGATCATGCTTAGCTAAGTCGTGTGGGTCCCTGTTTTCCTCACAGGCTTTGTTAGATCATTGCTCAGTTTCTGGCTATCACACCAGGTTGTTTATTCCTCAAATACGGGAACTTTTGTGTATTAGGAACACTGCACTGGCTGTTGCTTGGGACACTCTTCTCTTATACATCTGCTTGGCTGCCTCCACCATTTCCTTCAGCTCATTAGCTGAAACTTTCAACACCTATCTACTCATAGCTATTCTTCTTGTCCTTGCTTTATTTTTCTTCATTATGCTTAAAAAGTGCCATGTTTTATTTATTTAGGTAATGTGTGTGTAATATATAGGTGTAGTGGTTTTTAAATAGGAATGGCCCTCACAGGCTCATATAGATGAATATAGAGTCATTATGCAGTGGTGCAAGTTAACAGGGGTTAGAAGGTGTGGCCTTGTTGGAGGAAGTGTGTTGCTGGAAGTGGTCTTTGAGGTTTCAGATGCTGAAGCCTGTCCAGTGTCTTTCTCTGCCTGATGATCCAGATGCAAAACTCTCAGCTCCTTCTCCAGCACCATGTCTGCCTGCATGCTTCCATGTGCCCACCATTATGACACTGGACTAAACCTCTGAACTGTAAGCCAGCCCCAATTCAATGCTTCCCTTTATAAGAGTTGCTGTGATCATGGTGTCTCTTCATAGCAATACAGCATTGGCTAAGACAGTAGGTGTACATGCCATGGTGCATGTTCACAGAGGACAAACCTGGGCATTGAACTCAGGTCCTCAGGCTTAGTGGCCCATACCTTTCCCCACTGTACCATCTCATCAGCCCTCTCATAGCACTTTTACTTTTACTTACTTCTCTCATTTGTTGTCTTTAAAATCTATCAATAGAGGGACATTTATTTATTTTTGAGACAAAGGTTTACTCTGTAGCCCTGGATGTTTCAGAGCTTGCTAGGTAGAACACATTGACCTCAAATTTACAGCCATTAGCCTGCCTGTTTCCTGAGTGCTGAGATTTCCTGTCTGGTTGGGTAGGGATTTTTAAATGGTATGGGCTATTGTGACTCTGGTATCTAGAACAGGGCTAGGTTCTTAAAACAACAAATATTCACTTAGGAAAGGATGAATGTAATACTGATATTTTTCCTTCAGAACTCACGGAGAACAAAGTCAGTATGTGTGTGTGGCATAAGAATAGATACATAATACTTTTTTTTAAAACTATTTGGAGTTGTTTAGAGCACTGATCCATTGCGACTTGGTAAATAACAAGAGAGCATTATACATTATTATACATTTCTACTGTGAATTATATCCTGTGTAAACAGAACAGTGGAAGCACGACTACTCCTATATAATTTTAGTCCACAAATACAGCAATAATGTTACAATTGGAAATGAACCTTTTATGGCTTCTAGCTGACATAATGGATGAGGACAACAATTTCAAGTCTGCTACAACTACAAGGAAGTGACCGTGGTGCAGCTTTTCAACTCAGATGTCAAACTCACAGAGTGAGAATGAGTCAAAAAGACTTCACTCTTACATCTCATCAAGAATCCAAACCAGGCATCTAACCAAGTGTATGAATCTAGAATAAGCAGCATTCTACAGGAAAATGACCAAGGTTATCAAAACAGCACAAAATCTCAGTGATATAAGACAAGTGGACTGAGAAGGCTAGGGGTAACTTAAATAATAATAAAAGCTATTTTTTAAAGTTAATATATAAAAGTTAGTAAATAAAAGTTCTTGAGTATCTTGGTTTATATACATTAACTTAAAAAACATTTTTTGAGTTAGGAAAATTTGAACATAGCTGCTATTAAATGATTGCAGGGAGTAGTGTTATTTTCAGGAATACTTATGATAGAGTAATTTAAAATATAGTGTTCTTAGCTAGCAGTGGTGGTGTGCACTTTCAACCCCAGCACTCGGTACGCAGATCTCTTATGAGTTCAAGTCAGCCTGGTCTACAAAGCAAGTTCTAGGACAGCCAGAGAGCCTCTGTCTCAAAAACCCCAAGTTTGTGTGTGTGTGTGTGTGTGTGTGTGTGTGTGTGTGTGTGTGTGTGCCTGTGGTGTTCTTATCATGAACGAGGTATGTAAGTTAAGTGGCATGATATCTGAAACTTTTTAAATATTGCAACAAACAGCCAAGCTAGCAGATAGGATGAGCGTGGCAGCAAACATCAGTAGCTGTCACACAGCTGGAAGACAGTTCCCAGGGGATCATGCTAATAGTGTATCTTTTCACATTTGATAATTTGTAATGGAAAGTGCTATGATAACAAGTAGGTATGAAGAGAGGGTCAGACCACTGTTCTTCAAATGCCTCAGTTACAGTCCTATTGATGCTCTTACCTAGGGCCACCTATGTTTGTGATTGAAAGAGAAGTTTCATACTTCAGGGATCAATAATGAGATAGTGACCCCAGAATCTTTGGGTTACCTCCACAATTGCTTTCGTCTTCTCCGGTAATGCAGTCCACTTCACCATTGCACTTATATTGCTTTGGAATGCAGACACCCGACTTACAAAAGAAACCGTTACCATGGCATTCTGTATAAACACAAGTAGAAGTTATTTCCACTATTTACCATTGAGAGAGGTAGGGGCTGAGGTAGTAAGTAGCTCAGTGGTAACATAACCTATCTAAAATGTGAAGGGCCCTGGGTTCAATCCCCAGCATGTACTCACTAGTGTGTGCAAATGTGCATGCATACATATACACACGTACCACATGCATGCAGGCATATGAAATGAGATCTGATTTTTAGTAATAAAGCTGTTTTGACATTTTTAGCCAGAATAATGAATATGAGGAGTTTGAGAGATAGATGTACCCTACCTTTACAGCATAGCTCATCACTTTGGTCTCCACATTCATTGACTCCATTGCAGGCTTTCTCCAGAGGAATGTGCTTTCCATTCACACACTGGAAGGACTGATTTGCTGGAAAATCTGTAAAGCAGGCATTATCTTTGTCAAGTTTATTTATGGATTTGTGGTATAACATTCTTAACACATTATGGGATACAGGGGAAACTAAGATAAAAAAAAAAACAGCTTCTAGAAATGATATGAAAGGGTGGGAACATTCCTCTAATCTCAGCACCGTGAGGGTTGAAACAGAGATCACTGCAAACCTGAGGTCAACCTGAACTAAATAGCAAGATCCCATCCTAAAACAAACAAAAAAAATTAATACGTTAATTAAAATTAAATCAATAATACAAAAAAATCAGCCTACCGAAGGGGAAAGATTTGCCAGTTGTACATATGATTAATTTTATTTTTTTTTATTTTTTTTTATTTATTTTTTTTTTAAAAAAACTTTATTTATTTATTAGCCTTGGTGTTTGCCTGGAACTGGAACTACAGACAGTTGTTAGCTGCCATGTGGGTGCTGGGAATCGAACCCGGGTCCTCTGGAAGAGCAGAATGGTGCTCTTAACCGCTGAGCCATCTCTCCAGCCCATGATTAATTTTAATACCAAAGTTTATTAATGTATAGAATACAACAGAAATGTTTTGAAAAAAATCAAGAAAATGAGCAACATAATCAGAGAATGGGCTATGGAATTGAACAGAGAATTCTCAAAAGAAGAGATTCAAATGACTAATAATCAATTTAGAAGGGGTTAACCATCATCAGCCATAGGAAAATTCAAATTAAAACTACTTTGAGATTCTTTCCCCCCCTCCAGTATAATGGCTATTTGAACAAAGTCAATGACAACAAACCCTGGTGAGGACATGGGGGAAAGGAAATTTGTTCACTACTGATGGGAATATAATTGTGTGCAGCCACTATGAAAATCAGTGTGGAGGTTCCTTTTTAAAAGCTAAAAATAGAGCCACCTTTCAGTAACTTGACAAAATGACGAACACCAAGGGAAAGAGGCGTGGCACTCACTATATGTTCTCCAGGCCTTTTAGGAAACATGGAGTTGTTCCTTTGGGCACTTACATGCGAATCTATAAGAAGGGTGATATTGTAGACATCAAGGGAATGGGCACTGTTCAAAAAGCAATGCCTCATAAGTGTTATCATGGCAAAACTGGAAGAGTCTACAATGTCACCCAGCATGCTGTGGGCATCATAGTAAACAAGCAAGTTAAGGGCAAGATTCTCGCCAAGAGAATCAATGTGCGGATCGAGCACATCAAGCACTCTAAGAGCAGGGACAGCTTCCTGAAGCGGGTGAAGGAGAACGACCAGAAGAAAAAGGAAGCCAAGGAGAAGGGAACCTGGGTTCAGCTGAAGCGTAAGCCTGCCCCACCCAGAGAAGCTCACTTTGTGAGGACTAACGGGAAGGAGCCTGAGCTGCATACGAATTCATGGCCTAGTGTACAAAAGAAATAAAGACCTGGACTTTAAAAAGAAAAGCTAAAAATAGAATTTCATATGACTCAGCTATATCAGTCTCACACATATATCTAAAAAACTCTATACCTTATGACAAAGATACTCTCACATCTGTGTTCTTTGCTGGTCCATTCACAATAGCTGGGAAACGGAATCCACTCAGTTGTTTATCCTCGATGAATGGATAATGTGGTACATATACAGTGTGGAATTTTATTGAGTCATAAAAACTAAATTTGCAGGTGAATGGAAGCTAAATTTTTTATACTAAATGAGGCAACCTAGGCCCAGAAAGATAAATGCTATATTGTCTCTCTTAAACGTGGGTTCTAGTTTTGAATTTCTAGATTTCTATGCGTAGGCTGGTGTGAGTGTAGTGGAGGCCCAGGAAAGGATCCGTGGGGTGAGCGGAGGCAATAGGAGAAAAAGATAGTAAACTAAGTGGGACATGAAGGTGGGGAGGGGATACAAGGCAGCAAACTTTCGGACAGACTTGGGGGTGAGAGGATGGGGAAGGACTGAAGAAACAGAGGATTGTGAAAAAGCCAGAGAGAAAACTACTTTATAACTAGCTAAAAATATAGTAATTTAAAAAAGAATTTGAAACAAAGATAGTTGGATAATACTGCTCTCAGACATATGACTATTTCTAATGAAAATCTCTGCACTAAGTGTGGGACGCCTCTCTATGTGTTTTTGGTCAGAGAGGTCCCAAGGAACTCCAAAAACAGTAAAAGCTACTGCCATTATTCTTGGATGCGCATCATAACGAGATTATAAAGCCTCTTGCTAAAGACACCACACACTTTGCTGTGGATGAAGGTTGATGCAGTAAGAGTTGGAAAATGGGGAAGGGCACTGTGAAACACATCTATCTGCATAATACAGCAGCTGTGCACACATGTGCACAGCCTGAACAAGACAGAGTCCTTCAGCATTTCATCATGGTCAGTGGAGGTATCTACAAGTCCCCACCCTTCTTCCTGAAGAACTACTGGTATGTATGTGTGTGTGAATGTGTGTGAGTGTGTGTGAGAGAGAGAATGTATGTGTGTATGTGTGTTTCTTCAGTAGCGTAGGCACTAGTGAGTTGCCAATGCTCCAAAAAATAGCTCCTGACTTATGCTTGTACAGGCAGCATAAACTATATAAACTCACTAGGGGTGTCTTTAACACCAGCACTCGGGAGGCAGAGGCGGGCAGATCTCTGTGTGTTCAAGGACAGCTTGAGCTGCAAAGGAAGTTCCAGGACAGCCAGGGCTACACAGGAAGATCCTGTCTCTCAAATACATACATTTGAAAGGGAGACTTGTTGGCAAGAAAAAGGACTCATGGGAAAGGGAATAAGATAGGTTACTAGGGGTAATTTAATTACAATATATTGTATATGTGTATGGTTATTAAAACTAAAAACCAAAAAAATCTAAAAATCTAAATAAAAGAAAACGTTACATGTTCTGGTCATTAGGACTGAAGATCCAGAAGCCTAAAGCATCACCTGTCATGGGAAACCTCTGTTCACCCTATTGTTTCACTCTTGCAATAACGCAGCTTCCATGTTTTGGACAGGCACAGACCAGACATTTACATGTTCTAGTACTTTGCTTTCTTTAGTACTGGGAAGGATATAGCTCTGGTCCTTGGACCCATACATATGCCAAAATATTTCTAGGCTAGGAGAGCGGAGCAATGTGGCTGTAGTTTCTGGGGAAACTGAGGCAATGAGGTGATCACTTGAGCATTTCACAGAAATATACATAATGTACATAGGTTTTAATGCTCAAAAGAGGTGCCAAAATGTCTCTTCATATTTAATCAACTTATTTGCTATGGTTATTTGAGTCCACATATTCAAGGAATCGAAGAGGAGGCAGATAATATTTCTTCCACACAGGAACCCAGGCAGCAGGTTCTGATTGGCAAAGGAAGAACAAAGGAGCTTACAAATATAAGTTCTTGTGGTAGTTTGAATGTAATTGCTCTCATAAACTCATAGGGAGTGTCACTATTAGGAGGTGTGGCTCTGTTGTGGTAGGCATGGCCTTGATGGAGTAAGTGTGTCACTGTGGAGGTAGGCTTTGAGGTCTCATATGTTCAAGCCCATGATCAGTATCTCAGACAATTCCTGTTGTCTGCAGATCAAAATAACTTTTAGCTCCTCCTCCAGCATCATATCTGCCTGCATGCCCCCATGTCCCACCATAACGACAATGAACTAAACCTCAGAAACTGTAAGTCACCCAATTAAATGCTTTCCTTTATAAAAGTTGCTATGGTCATGGTATCTCTTCACAGCAATAGAAACCTTAACTAAGACAGCTCTAAACCCCAAAACTTAATAGAGGAATCCCTGTCTCCTTGACTGACAACTGCACACCCATCATTGTTTACTTAGTATAGGCATTTATGAAATAAACAATCTTGATGAAAATATCTGCCAACCTGCATCCTGTGTGTAACACACTACGTCAGCTAAGTCCTGGTAACTGTTAGTTCTTCTCTTGGTAAAGGTGCACTCCGCCAAACTGGTCTCCACTCCCCGACAACGTACGTGCAGGCATTCAGTGATGTTTATTTGGAGATCTCCAGGTATATTGAACCTTTTTTGTGTGACAAGAGCACCCCTGTGAACAGAATGAGTGAAATCCATGGAAGAACAATTCAACTTTGTGTGTATAACCTTATCATAGGAAGTCAGGATCCACAGCAGTTTTCCCCTAAGTGATTTACAGATTACAGAAGACACCACCATTTTCCTCTATGGCTTAAAACCTTCACTTGAGCCATAATTTTAGTTTTGTAAAGATGAACAAAATAATCAATTTCAACCAATCAGTCAGGGTTGGAAACATGGCAAATATTCAGCAAGTTTGGTTTCCAGGTTTCATTAAGGAGGAATGCTTCATTTGATGTCTCCTTTCCATCAGAGAGGGTCATTCTGACTTCTTATCGTGTTATTAATTTTTTTTCACAACAGAGAGTGAATTGTCTTGATCTGAGGTTTCTGGACATATATGTCAGAGAATGTCAGCACAAAGAATGCTAAATTCTGCTAAATTCCGCCTAATTCTGATAGAGAGCAGAATTCACCGGCTGGTTTGATACTATAAGACTAAGCAGGTCCTTCCACCCAATTGGAAATATGAGTCATCCATAGCCTCTGCTCTGGTGGTATAAATTCTCCTGTGTACACAGGTAATAAAATCACTTTGAATAAATTAAAAAAAAAACATCAGCACAAACTTTTCATCTTTTCTTTTGAGGAGTCTTCACACCTGCTTCCATTTTGGAAGCCTTACCTGGTTGATCTCATTACTGCTTAATATATGAGAGGTGAACTTGTTTGAACTCCTAACAGTTTTGTTTGGCATTTACAATAAACTACATCTTTGTTTGAACCTTGACAGTATTGAGGTAGTATTTTGGCATCACTTTGGAGATGAATTTTGGTTGTCAATTTTAAGTCTATTGAGGAAAGCACACTTTTAGCTGTGTCTGTGATAAGAAAAAACGTTTCCAGAGAGACCTAGTTCATGAAGGCTCTAACCTAATGAATGGTTTAATTCCTTGCTGTGTTCATATGATAGTCTTATTTATTTTAAGTGGTCAAAGAGCATTGTCTCGTTAGAAGAAGTAGCAGTAGAACATGTGCTTAGGGGTCATATCATGACATGGCCCCTTGTTTCCTATCTACCATGATTATCCTTTGCTATACATTTCTATCATCTTGATAATCTGCCTCACAGCAGATTTAGAAGCAATGGACCTGGTCATGACAAAGGGAGCTCTCTGAAACCAAGGGCCCAAATACACAGTTTCCATTGTTAGGTTTTTATCTTACACATTTTTTGTCAATGCAATGAAAAAGCAATTCATATAATGCTATTCTCATCAGTTTGTTTAAAATATGTGAAAAAGTCTTCTCAGTTACCCAATAGCCCAGAGGTGATGACTCATGGTGAACTGTTATTCTAGAATATTCCATTGCTTCCTGCTTCTTTTTATAGAGAAAAACAGATTAAAATTAAAAGTTGAGCAAAGATACATCAGAAGCAGAAATAGAAATAAAATACTAATTGCAACATAAGTAACAGATTAACTTGAATGAAAGGCAAAAAGAAAACAGAGAGGATGATTCTAGTTTCTCTGAGTCTGTAATGAAGATACAGGCTAGTCATTCAAGAAACAAAAAAGGAACCATTGGGGGCAATTTGAGAAGTAAATATGAAAAAAATCTCACCTCTTAAAATGGACTGACCCTTCGGACCCCACTCCAACTATAGGAACACCTGACTCACTCTTGAGGGAGGGGGGACAAAAGTGGATTTGGCCAGGAGTGGAGACTGATCCAAACATTATTGGGTCAGTGGGACCATAGGACTGTCTGCTCCCTGCCCAGGGAGGGGATGGGGAGTTGTGGAGAAGATAGAATGACCTGATGTGGTGGGAGGGGGAAGGGACCTTGAATAAGGATATACAGGGATGGGAAAAAATAATTCAGAGGGAAAGCTGAACACTAAGTAAATATATGTGTAGCAATCTTATTTGCATTATCACCCTTGATAAGTCATGCTTATGATTTTTATCCTCTTTATAGTTATTGTTAACTTTTCAGCATTTTAAATTCATTTTACTATTTTTTTGATAAATACAAAATAAAGAAGAAGAAAATATGATAAATAGTACTGGGGTGTAGTTTAGTTGACTGTGTACTCGCCTAGCTGGATTCTATCTCCGATACTACACTAACTGGATGTGGTGGCACAGCTCTGTAATCGCAGCATTTTTGGAGGTTGAGTTAGGAGGAGCAAAAGATGAAAGGTATCCTTGGTTTGAGGCCAGCCTGGGCTACAGGAGACCCTGCCTTAAAAATAAAGCAAAGAAGATATATTAAATACCAACAGTCCTCATTGGCTGAAATCAGAGCAGTTTGTTCATGAACTGTGGCAATTTATGGCAAAAGACAGTTGCCATGGAGATAAAGAACAAGGGTCCACCTCTAGGTGGAAAGGATAGGCTTCAGATTTTAACTCTGAGAAGTCAGAAGTATGCTGTGGCTCACTAAATAATAAAGGCCCACACATGGACTCACAGCAGCTGTTATCTGCTCAAGATGTACACAAGGTCAAGCCAGGAAGAAATCCAGAATGTGTGGAGGAGGGGCTCAGGAAGGCCTGCTCCTAGCTGAGGAGCTATTGACAATTGATAGCTACTGGGAGAGAGGGAGTCCTTTTTCTTTGAAGGTGTGGCCGCAGGTACATTGCTCATGCTCCAGTGAATGGCTCTCCACCCACACACATATTGGCTCATTAAAGGGACTCAGTAGGTTATAAAAAATAGGAGAAATAAAAAAACTATGGTGTTGGGAAGAAGGAAATGTTGAGGAAATAGGTGATACAAGGATAGCAGGAATGGATATAAACAAAATATATTGTAGACATGCACGAAATTCTCAAAGAATAAGATAATATATTAAATAATACATTTAAAGAAGATAAATACAGAAAAGACAGAAATGGAAAGATTTGAGAGAAAGTTAATGGCTTGCTTATTGTATTGGATATCTATTTTTTTAGACATCCAAATGTATTTAAAAAATTAAAAAATCAAATTCAACAAATACTTAAAAATAATAACCATAGAGGGACATTCTGTGACAATACAGCTAACTAGAAAATCAACAATAAATAGTTAACTAAAAGCAAACTAATGTATTCATTTGGAAAAGCACAAAAGAAACTTCAAAACTGCATCAAAAATGGTACTGGAAAATTAGAATATATTATAAATAACATAAATGAAATGTTACTTATGGCAACATAAACATGTGTTATTTATGTTATGAATAACAATAAATAAAATATCACCTATGGAAACTTAGAGAGTACAGAGGAAGCATTCCCAGAGGGAAATTGTACCTTCAATACATCTCTCCATAAAGTAAGAGCAACTGTAAATGGTTTAAGTTAGGCATTCAGCCCACAGGTTAGAAAACAAATCAGAAGGATAGGCTGAGCATATGGCACTGGGCTCAGTCCCTGGCACTGTCCCCTTCAATAAAAACATAATAATAAAAGGAGAAAGCTAAGAAGGGGGATGACATAGTTAAAGTTAACAGCAAACAGTGAGGCTATAGACAGATAGAAGGACATTTACAAGTATAAAAATGAGGGCAGTCAAATACATCTCTGCACAGCCAACAGAGGCCATAAATAAACAATATCAGATCTGAAAAGTGGACATCATTCTAGATGCATAAAAGCAAGCAGTCAGAAGTGTATTTGAGGGTGTGAAAGTTTCCACAGGGTTCTGCCCAGAAGAATGAAGTGACAGGCGCTCTCTGCTCATAGATCTCTCACTGCTGGGCAGACTTGGACACCTTGAGTCCTAACCACAGTCCTGTGGAGTGGGTAGTTAGGATCCTCAGGTTACACACAGGGCATTAGAGCATAGGGAGATCAGCCAACCAGAAAGAAAACAGCTGCAACAATGAAATTAATTGTGTGGTAGCTCCTCTGAAACAAGCACTCACTGTTGAAATCCAAGGTCAATGCAGGCCACATTGGCTTCTGTCATGCTCCAGCTTTCTTTACAGATGAACATTTTCTTATCTTGGTCCACAAGTTTGACTTGAACAATTCCCTCTGCATTTGTTTGTCCGTAAGTTAAGAAAACATTAAATTTCTCTAAAATAAAAAAAAAAAACAAAAGGTCGAAAAGACAATATTTTAGTATTTGTTTTCTTCCCTTTTAACTAGTCGCTATTAAAAGACCTAATTTCAAACTAACTTTGAACACCGTAATAATTTTAACAAATGACAAGCTATTATTTTGTGAGTGCTAATCCTATTAGTGATTATGCCATTCACTGGCAAAAACCACTAAATTCTCATACCAAGCCCTAAAGATAAAGTTATATTTATCTTCAGTTGAAGACATAAAGCCCAAAATTGGAATTTTCTCTACTAACTGTGGAGATTTGGATGAGAATGGCTCATATATTTGAATGGCTGGCCCCTTGGTAGAACTGGCTGGACAGTTGGTAGAACTGTCTAGGAAGGTGTCATAGCCTTGTTAGAGGCCACTGGGTGGGAGTTGGGGGTTCCAAAGCCCATGCCAGGCCTAGACCCCCCCTCTCCGTGTCTCTGGCTCTCTCTGCCCCTAACTTTCAGATAAATTATAAGCTCTCTCAGCTCCTGCTCCAGCACCATGTCTGTCTGCCTGCTGCCATGCTGTTTGCCATGATGGTCAAGGGACTCACCATCTGAATCTGTGAGCCAGTCTCCAGTTAAATGTTTTCTTCTATAAGTTGTCTTGGTCATGGTGGGTTTTTTTTTTCCAGCAATAGAACAGTGACTAAGACACCACTCTTCTCTAACCTTACTCCAGCACCCATGCACTTAGAAGTAATGCAATGAAAGAGAGCATACGAAGGATCTCTGCAATCCCACAGATGTAAAGAATTCTGTGACTCAGGAGAAGAATGGTGATGCTGAGCCGCTGCCTTCTTCCCCTTCAGCAGGGACTGGGGACTGACCCATCGGAAGCCTCATTCCTCTTCTGCACACTACCTCCCACCCTTACCACTTCTACCTAGTGCCACATAATCAGCTACAGTGAGCAGACCTGTGTCACTGTACCTTTAAGAGGAATGTCTTAAGCATTCTTGTCTAAATACAAAGTGTGTGATAACTTTGTATGTAAGGATGGAGCCTCGGTTTTACTCAGCTAAACTGTAATGAGTCTTTGCCTATGCAGACTTTACAAAGAGCCTACGTGCTTTCTTTAATTTAGTTCCCACAAGAGTCTTAGGACTTACAGACTTCTACTTTTCATACTTTATAGGTGATGGAATCTGGGGCCAGAGAAGTCACTTTACAGCTGGTTAAGTTCACAGGAACTTGAAATTAAACTTGACTGCCAGTGAGGTCCCTAATCTTTTAAATTTTATAGATTCCTAATCACGTCAGGATCCTAGCTTCCTGGTTCTATCAGGCACTGAGACTGAATATAGACAAGCTCCTGCTGGAAGTGATGTATTTGTCCCAGCGCTCAAGCTAACCTTGGATAATCAGTGTCAATGGGGTGGGCCCACCTATGTAAGGGAGAGGACAGCATTGAGGGGAGAGATACTAGGAGACATTACTAAGGTTAGATTTATGATGGGTGATCCGAGGCCAGAGCAGGCTGTATCAGTACCAGTCTCTGTGTGCTAGCCGTGCGTGCGTGCGTGCGTGCGTGCGTGCGTGTGTGTGTGTGTGTGTGTGTGTGTGTGTGTGTGTGTGTGTGTGTGGAGTGCCAGCAGAGGCAAGAAGAGGGCTTTGGATCTCCTGCAGCTTGAGTTACAGGTAAGTGTAAGCCACCTGACAAGGGTTCTGGGTTCTGAATTGTGATGCTCTGGGAGAACAAAAAGCTCTCTTAACTGCTGAGCCATCACTTCAGTCCTCCACAGCAAGACTTCACTGTATTTTGAACCAATTGTAGAGCCTGATGGGTGAGTTATCCCTTTAACCACATAGAAGTGAAAGTGGGGAAATTCTGAAGGGCTGAGCAGTACCGTGGAGCCATGGGGACTCCAGGAAAGGCTGTATTTTGGTGACCCTTGGTGTTTTCTAGCTCTGACTTCAATCTCTACTACCTAAAAACAGCTTATAAACAGGGGTCATGACCCTACATAGAATTGCTTAACTGATCATAATTGTAAAAAGTTCCTGAAAACATAATCAAAAGTTCATTAAAAATCAACTGTGTAGCTGACAGGTGGTTCATGTTTTTAATCCCAGCACTTGGGAGGAGGCGGCAGGTGGATCTCTGAAGAGGCCATCCTGGTCTTCAGAGTGAATACCAAGATAGCCAGGACTACACAGAGAAACCCTGGCTCAAAGAAAAAAGGAAGAAAGAAAGGAGGAGAAGAGAAGGGAAGGGAAGGGGAGGGAAAAGCATAAACATGAAATGATCTGAGGTGTTCCTGGGTGCATGATTCTACTGATTCATGTGACTTCACTGCAGCCATGTTTCTGAACACACACCATGGTCACTTCTCACTGAGCATGCATCATCCTGTGCATTGTGATTGAACGCTGCCAAAAATACCTTGGCTCAGATCCAAAGCTCCTGGGACATTTTTTACTGTACATACAAAGCTTTTTCCTCATACAGAAACATAGTGATTTAATCATAGAAAACAAAGACTTCTAATTAATATTTTCCTACCATTTCTCAGCATGAGCCTCAGATTAGTGTGCATCTTTGGATTGTATCAGAATGTTTGATTAAAAACTCCTGTTTGAATTGCTGAATTCAGTAGTATTTTTTTTTTAATAAAAAAAATTCATATTGGCCTGAGATCAGTACAGAATTTCCAACAATTTCTGAAATGGTCCTAAACTTATTTTTGCCACTGTGCATTAAGTATATATGTGAATCAAGATTCTGAGCATTGAGGAATTCTAAAATCAAAATATTGACCAACTCTGAAAAATATTGAAGATTATGTCCTAAAATATCAAATATTCAGGCAAAAATAATTTATGTAAAATCCAATACATCCATTTCATTAGAATGCAAATTTGCTTTCATGTTTAATAAGTGATAAAATTATACATATATTAAAGAATTATTTTTAAATTAACTTCTTACAGTCATTAGCCAATATATGATTTGTACACCCATTTCATATATTCACATACTCAGAGTCACTTAAAAATTTTTTGAGTAAAAAGGGGGTCATGAATAGAATAAAGTTTAAGAAGCGTTGGTCTAGAGAATTTTAAGTTATCCTTAGAATATTTCACAGCAAATGCATTTTTGTTACAGAAAGGATGACATATCAATATCATTGTCCTCTCATTGAATAACTTGGTTATACATGTCTTTCCTACCTTCAGCTATGCATGTTCCATTATATGAGAACTTTGTCTCTGGATGAAGACATTCAAAACTCTTCTGGTGACAGTAAGTGGGGAACTTCCTTCCATTGGTGGCACACACCGGGGTGCCATCCTTGGGACACTGGTAAGGGAGTTTGCAGACACAGGTTCCATCGACACATTTCTGCCATGGCTGACAGAAGACTTTGTTACAGGAGCGGTGCGTGTATTTGTTTAGTAAGCACTTCTGGTCCACCAGATCCTCCTGAGGCAGTGTGGAAATGTGCTGTGAACAGGGAATAAAAAATGAAAGTGTTTTGTGTTCTTGGAATGTGAGGAAGTGGAGGAAAAGAACAAAATAGACCCAGGCAGCAACATGAGCAAGACTATAAGTTTTGAATGTGTATCTCTCATTGCTCCAAAGAAACAGGAAATACTGTTTTGAAATCAACTCTATTATTTTGTTTTGGAGATTTTAAAAAAAGTCATTAACTTAGTTCTTGTGGTTTTCCAGAGGTCAGTAGTGCATACATGAGATGATAGTTTACTCTCCAGTCCCTGAACATGGTAATTTGCATCTAATGGCCCCATAGCTGGACTCTAAAAGCAATTTAATTAGTTCCCTTGTCTCAATACTAAAAATAGTACTAAAATAAATTTATTTATTAATGCTTATCTCCCACATATGCTATTTATATCTGTCAGACATTTACCTGGAAGTGAAATGACTGAATCTAAAGAATAGATAACTTTGATACTGGAAGGTATTACTTAATTTTTCTCAAGAAAGGCAAAAACCTTTCAGCTTTCTGTTTCTGCTGCCTAAACTCCTATTTCCATCTCCCTACTCTCCCTTGGGAACTGTAAGCCCAAATAAACTCCTCCTTTATAAACTGTCTTGGTCATAGTGTTTGGTTTTATTATTCATTGATCATCTATTGATGGTCATAGAGCAGCAGAGGGCATTTGGAAGAGATAAAGAGATGCAGCAGGAGTTGGAGGGAAGAATTTTGAGTGGTACAGTTTCTTTTGTTTTGGCAGAATAAAAGATCAGAAGAATGAGTTTTTTGAGAAACATCAGAAAGGAGAGAAGGTTAGCTAGTTGCTACTCAACCTCTCTGAGCTAGCAGGTTTTCACCCCAGCCTTTGAATCTCAAGTCTTATTTAAAGTAGAGTAATAGAGTTAAAGTTAAAGTTAAAGCTACCTTTAGTACCAACAACAGAGCCAGTGCCTGTTGGGGACAAAATTCCCAGCTGATAACTGTGGAATTGCAATTGCTGACTGAAATAGCAGTGGACTGAGATGCAGCTACTGTGCTGAAGATGAAACAACAGGCCTGGAACTCACTACGTATATGAAGCTAGCTTTGAACTCACAAAGACACACTTGCCTCTGCTTCCCAAGTGCTTGGATTAAAGGTGTGCAACAAAAAAGGAGCTCAATTCAGAGGCCCTAGAGCTGGGGACTTTAGGCAGACTGACTTTACTATGATGCCCAGAGCCAATGGAGATTATATGTACTTAACAGAATAAGAAGATGCTATGGTTGGGCAAAAGCTTTGCTCTGTGAATCTCAAAGGACTTCTGAAACTGTTAAAACCTGACTGAAGCTCAAGCTGTGTCAGAGTGACATCTTTGTAGCAAAAATAAGTTCTAGAAGTATTTGATGGCTCAGGCTTCTGTATAGGCTCCTTGGTGACCTCAATCTACTGGCCAGGTAAAAGACATGAGTCCTACTCTCTGGATCTAAAGGCCCATATATCGAAGCCTTGGTTCACAGCTTACAGTGTGACAAGAAACTTTTAAGTGAGACTGAGAAGAAAGAAGAAAGTTAATACTTTTTTTTTTTTCAAGACAGGGTTTCTCTGTATAGCTTGGCTGTCCTAGAACTCCCTCTGTAGACCAGACTGGCCTCATACTTGCAGAGATCTGCCTGGGTCTGCTTCCAGAGTACTGAGGTTAAAGGCTATCACTGCCCAGATGTAAATTAATACTTTTAAAGGAGATGTTGGGACCCTTATCTGTACCTGCCTTTTTATTTTCTGGTCATCGTAAAGCAAATAGGTCTCATCTACCATGCAGTCCTGCTGTGGAGTACTGTGCTGCCACAGGCCCAAGGCAGCAACAGTCCCTGAGACAAGGAACTTTTTTTGCTGGCAAGTGATTATATAAAGGACTAATATTTATTAAGTGGTTCATATAAACACTTACTGATACAAACTGAATCTTAAGGCAATTTTTGGAAAGTTGAACTGTCTCATGCAGTGGTAATCCTCCCTCTGAGGACGAAGGAACAAACAGGGCAGGAAGGCAGCTTGCAACCTGGTCCTCAATGGGGGCTGGTCATGCCCCATCCAGGGTCCTCGAGACCCCCCAAAGCTATGCCTCTGGGTCTCCCTTAATAATGCCTGAATCCCACCACAACCAAGTCCTTCCTAACCTCCAATCTCCTGCTGCAGTGCTCAGCTGTAACTTGCCCAGAGGCTCTCCTCAGAGACAGAAACTAGCTCTCCCCTGTCTACATTTGGCTGAAGTGTGAACAAACTCTCTCTTGCAATCTGCCATTTCTATGGCTAGCATATTGAACAGCAAGGCAAAGTGAGTCCTGTTTGCTAACATCCTTTCTTGGTTCTTAAAAGCAGCTTATGTGTATCTTTACATCAATCTATCATGATGCTCCAAATTAAGAAAACCAAAAGGGCAGGTATATTTCTTCTCAAGAAAGAAATCTGCCTCTAGCATTAAAAATAACAAAAATACATTCATCTTGAAAACACAGTGTAAGCTATTTGAACACATTTAGGTTGCTTCTAG
The DNA here is from genome assembly GCA_004025045.1 of Sigmodon hispidus. Taxonomy (NCBI): domain Eukaryota; kingdom Metazoa; phylum Chordata; class Mammalia; order Rodentia; family Cricetidae; genus Sigmodon; species Sigmodon hispidus. Next base: position 43,923 of record PVIH01011076.1, on the reverse strand, counting down.
AATAAACTATATTATAAAAGGTGGGATAAAAATTTTACTTCCTTTATAAATGAATATTTTGAAACTTCTGAGATTTTTGCAAATTTCATATTAACTCTTTTCTTTTTTTCACTGCACTCATTTATTTTTGTGGATAGCAGGGTTCATGAGCCACAGCCTGTATGTGTGGAGGTCAGAGGACAATTTGGGAGAGTAGATTGCCTTCTCCCACCATGGGGGCACCAGGGATCAAACTCAGGTCATGAGCTTCAGTGGCAAGTACCTTTACACACGGAGCTGTTTACATGGCCCCAAACGCTAGGTCTTAAAACACTTTACTCTTAAAAGAATGTTCAATAAAAGAAAGCCACTTTTTCTTTCTTTCTTTCTAACTTTTACATTTGTTCCAGGAACAAGTGGGACTGTATTGATTAGTATTGCCGGCCAACTTTACCCAACCAAAGTTACCAGGGAAGAGAGTCTCAGTGACCACTTCTGAAGATAAGATTGACCACAGTGAAGTGTGGGAGGGGCTGCTCTTGGTTGCTAACTGATGGAAAGACTCAGGTTATTGCAGGAAGCACCATTCCCTAGGAAGCGGTCCTACAACATACACGGTGGGAGGCTGAGAGCAAACGAGGATTGATGAGCTCATTCTCTCTGCCCTTGACTATAGATGTGATGTATTACTTCTCTGTGTTGACTTTCCCACTATTATGGGCTTATTAAAAACCAAATAAACTTTTTCTCTTCAAGAAGCTTTTTGTCAGGGTATTTATCACAGTAACAGGAATGAAACAAGAACACAGAGAAATATTTTAAATAAAATTTCTAATTATAAATGTTTTAACAAAAAGGGGTTTTTGAGTTGTGAAAGTTAAAAATCTGGAAAACATAAACCACTAGCAAACTCAATACCCAGAGATAATAGCTGTTAAATATCAGACACAAATACTGTAAGAACCTTTTAATTGTCATATGTAGATTTGTATTTATATATCTATTCACATGTGTGTATATGTATTTTTCTATAACAACATATACTATAATTCAATCTATTTTATCAATAAATGTTTATCTTAGTCTCATTTTATAAATATACTATTATTTTAAATGGTCAAATACATAATTCCAATCTCATAAGTGGATTTTTTAATTACCCAGTTGCTTCTAACAAGCTGCACAAAGATAAAACATTTTGGTAATCCTATCTCAAAGTGCCTTGATCAGCAAAGCTGACAGTCACAAACAGAGATGTCTTAAACATGTTTAGCCCTAAGAGACAATGTTCTATTGCAGCTTTTTCTTCTTTTGGAGAATGCCAAGTCTTCAACTCTGATGGGATGGATTTACTTATCTGGAAGACAAGTGGTACTTAAAATATCTGCTCCCTTTTCTACCCGAAAGAGCTGCACAGCATCACTCTTCCTCACCAAAGATCAAATTGAATCTGGAATAATGGGACCAGCACAAATCCTTCCATCCAATAATCTCTTCTTGACTCCTGAGCTTTGGGTAGTTTGTCTTCTCACTAAAGTATCTGACAAATGGTATTTTTACCATTTTGTCAATTAGGTGTATAGTGTATTTTATATCCCGTTTATTTACAATAGTATGAAAATGATACATATTTAGGAGAAAACTATACTACAAAATTTGATCTTTCTGGGACTAGGGACAGCAGTGAAATCCTTATGGAAGGCTGGGCCACAACTTGCCATCTGACACATGATAATCAGGTGGGCAATACTGTCTTGCCAGTGTGTCTTAGACATTGCATTTTAACACTCTGACAAGAACACAAAATGCCCAGTACTCAGAATTGTATTCAACAAACTACAAGAGATAATTAGTGCTTTATAAAATAGGTTTTTATTTGGTGATTTTGTTCAACTTCAAGATAATGTGCTTTGAGCATCATTAAATTAGGTTATACTGAAAAGTTTAGTTACATTAAATACATTTCCCATGTAACAATACTTTCAATATATGATGGATTCATCAGGGTGTGATACTGTTGCAAATAAAGAGAATCTTTATGATTTTGTAATATTTCCCCCACTATGCCCTTTCAAATGTAATTTAAGACTTTTTTGTTACTTTATCTTTGACATATTTGGTTATCTTTCTACAATTTCCTTAAAAGCATACTGAAAAATTAGTCTTATTTTCCTATCACCATACCTTACATGCAGAAGCATAGTGAATGTTTATTGATTTAACGGACAATAACTTATAGCAATGAATCATTGAAGCTGTTGCTTAGTTCAACGTTGGTAAGCATGTACAAGCATGGAAAAAAACTATTTCCTTAAACTCTTCTTATCAAGATATTAATAAGGAATTCTTAACAATTAATCTAAAGTAATATTTAAGTCTAAATCACATCTTTTAAGGATTTTCTTGCATTCTTTATAATCCTTAAATGTCTCCTTTAAAGAATGTCTACAATGACTGTGTCACTCACCTTGTAAGAACTCAGGTGTAGGCACAAAAGAAACAGAAGAGTGGGCTTCATGCTGGAGGTGTGCGGGGCTGTCTCTACAGAAGACTAATGCCTATTCCAAATACTCCCCCGAAATTTAATTTTTAACCTCTGAAAAATATTTAAAAAGGAAAATCCTCCTAAAGAGCTTTGTACTTTTGAACTCTTGGAGGATTTGGCTAACATCCAGAGTTTTACCGTAACTGAAACAAAAAACAGCTTTTGCAGTAAGCACTGAGGCAGCGACCAATAGGAAGTCCGGACTAGGGAGACTGATTGATCCGTCCTGCCCTGACAAAGCCCCGGTTTTCAATAAAATTGGACTTGCTTGTTTCAAGTCCTGATTCTGTTTTCCAGAGGACACAGAAAGTAGCATGGAAGCGATTTTTTTTTTCTTTTATGCCATTTGGCAAATAAAATTATACTCTTTGCCTTAAGATTGACGAGGGGAGATTTTTGGCAGCTGAAATGCTGCCTGTCTGCATTCTTTAAAGGCAGATATATGGGTGCAAGATTCCCATCAGGCCTCAGTAACCATGGGAGAGAGAAACAGCCAAGAACAGTGGGAGAAGTGTGATATCTGTGTGGATTAAAATGTTGAGGTGCGACCAGGTTCAGGGTTGCCTCTATGCTCAGGGTCCTGCCATTTCCCCCTGAGGAGGGGATAAAAACGGCACATAAGCAATGACACAGCCTCTGGGGACAGGCTGAAACAAGCAAGTCCAATATTATTATGGTGGGTAAGATTTTATATACTTTTTTCCCAGACCCTCCCCCAGCCCGGGGGAAGAGCTTTGATTTGCTTGTATCTGAGGCTGCTGCTGGTTGTCTCTCACTGGTCCAGGAATGATGTATTTGGACTCCGCCCTCCTCAAGGACCCAGGCTCAGACCCCAGGTTGGCTTATGCGCAGGAGCACGGTTTAAGGCACTAGTTATTACCAGTTTGCACTGGTTGAGGCGGTGCTGGGTCTCCTGGCCCTTTAGAAGCCACTATATTCACCAAAGCCATGACCTGTTTATGGGGTGCTCTGGAGAACTGTGATTGGGCCTGTTCCCTCCCTTAGAGAAAAAGACTGTACCATTCCATCCCACCTTGTTCAGTCACAGATGCTGCTTAGGGACACCATGTCCTTTGGTAAAGATGTTCTCTTTAGCTGATGCGAACGCTGAAGGATCTGACAAGTTCTGGTCCTTGGGTGTTTTCTGGCACTCTTCACAGCCAGCTGGCACGTCCTTCCCTGAGGGACATGTCTGGGGACTCACCTGTGTCTTTTGGTTCCTTCCATACCCTTTGAACTCCTTCCATATTATACTCCTAAAGCCGTTCTTCCAAAATTCCCATGGGCCTCTTCTTCCTCGGTGAAACCTCACAAGAGGGGGTTATTGGAAAAACTCCACTACCTCAGACATTGCAGTTGATGTTGAGGCTAAGATTATGCTTATCTGCTGTCTCTTTTTCATGGATTCCCTATTCTTTTCCCTCGGAACCTGACCTCTGTGGTTTCAGTGTCTTACCTGATGGCATAACTCACAGCCTCTTCCAGGCATGGCCTTCCATTCTCAGTTCAAAGTTGTGGTTTCTTAGTTTGTCAAAACAGGCACTCCAGCAGTCACATGATACATGCCCCTTCTACCCCACCTAAGAACCCCAGTTGTAATAACAGGAAGTCTGCTTCTCCTGAGTTATCAAGGCCAATTACACCACCAAGACCAAGGCTCTCCTTTTTTCTTCCTGGTCTCTAGTTACAAAGAGTCCACTGTGCACCAGGAAACAGCCTTAGTTTTCATTGTTTTAGTGGGATTTTGCTGATATTGATATTTTGAGGCAGAGTGTCAGTCTCACAGTGTAGCCTTGGCTGGCGTGGCCCTTACTTTGCAGTCCAGGATGGCCTCAAACTTACAGGGATCCTCATCACTCTGTTTCTTGACTGCTGTATGTACCACTCCTGGTTCAAATGTATCCTTACTGTATCCCTGGTGAAAGTGTGGTCCCTTTGGGGACCAAGACCCCTTGTTGCTTGTTTTTTTCTACTCTTTGGTCTTTTGGGAATCCTGCCATCTAACTCCCAAATAAATCACACAGGGAAGCTTATTGTTAATTATAAATGCCCAGACTTCACTTGGCTTGTTTCTTGCCAGCTTTTCATAGCTTTAAATTATCCCACCTACCTTTGTGCCTCTAGGCTCTTTTCTTGGTTCTGTGTATCTTACGTTCACTTTTCCTCTATAGTGGTTGTGTGGCTGGGTGGCTGGCCTCCAGCATCCTCCTCTCCTTGTTCCCTTGCTCTTTCTTCTCTCTCCTCTCCCAGATTTCTTCTATTTAATATCTCTGCCTGCGATCCCCACCTCTCCTTTCTTCTACTTTGCTAATGGTAGTTCATCTCTTTATCAGACCAATTAGGTGTTTTAGACAGGCAAAGTAGCACAACTTCTCAGAGTTAAACAAATGCAACATAAAAAAATGCAACACATCTTTGCATTGTTAAACAAATGTTCCACAGCATAAACAAATGTAACACATCTTAAAATAATATTCCACAACAGAGTTCTCTACCAAACTCCACAGAGTATACAGTTGTAAGAGCATGAAACATTAAATGCCCAGCTGATCACTAGGAGTGATGTTATGTGTGGTTATTTTTGCCTGTATCCCTTGGATGTATCCAGACTTGTGTATTCTTCCTATTAGAGACACAATGTTTAATAAGAGGCCATTGTTAAATGCACATATTTATTCCTAGAAGGTAGCAGCAGTCCCCTCAGTAAGCTATTAGCTGGCACCTTAGCTCTGCATTTAGTAGGCTCTCCAGTCCCATACTATCTTTTTTGGGCGTAGTATGTGATATGATCGGTGGAATGCATGGATGCTGTGGGATTATGCTCTTGTACTTTGTAAGCATTTGTCCCTCCTACTGGTTTAATAAAACAATGATTGGCCAGAAGGCAGACAGGAAGTGTGGTCAGGGGCTATCAGACTAAGAAAACTTGAAGAGGAAGAGCAGAGACACCAGCAATGCAGAAGAAAGAACACAAGAATGCAGCTCTGAGAAAAGGTACCAAGCTATATGACTAAACAAGATGAGAATCATGGGTAAGTTTAAGAGTAATATACCTGAGCTCTTGGCCAAACAGCATGTAATTAATATAAGGCTTTGTGTGATTATTTGGGGCTACTGGTCCAGACCTCAGGGCTAGGCTGGGCCAGAAACTTCTGACTACACATAAGCATAGGCCAACTTCTGTATCTCTTTTGCTGTCTTGAAAGCACCCGTCAGGCAGGTTGTTATGTAGGCTCTCTCGCTGAAAGACACTAAAAATCTAAAGATACTTTTAGATTCTCTAGATCCTGGTACTAACTAGATCTGTAAACCAAAAAGGCAACCCACATCTCAAACATATTTACTGTGGTGATAATATATGCCTCTAGTTTCTAGGACTGAAGGGACCAGCTACTAAGTTGGTACTTGGTCTCCTTGATGAATTGTGCCATCTTGTGGGCATAGCATTTGTTGATGGCAGTGGTTAAAAGCTTCATGGTTAGCTGCCATCTCTGCTTCCAAGGTCACGTCTGTCTTGTGCTCATGCCAGCATTGGGCTGACAGATGGCTGAGTTTAGAAAATATCAAGCCATCCTAAAAAAGTAGTCTTTTCTCTTGGAGTGCTTTCTGGTAGATGTTGTAACACAAAGATCTTGAAAACTACATCCCATTGGCTTACATACACCCCCATGCTTCTATCTCAGATTTCTTTTATTATTGATCTTTAAGTTTGCTTTAGTCTAGGAAAGAAAGATGGTTAGGAAATCAGTGTTAATAATTTTATGTGTAAAATAGTCTAAGTCTCTTTCCAGACCTGGGAGTGACCAGGTACAATATATACACTTCTGTTCAATGGGAGAGTTTCATTCTAAGGCAGAATCTCACAGCCTCAGAACTTGGATTTTTCCAGAACCTACAATCCTTGCATCACTATCTCCCAAGTGCTGGGACTAACTGTGACTCCTCTGAGCATGGCCTGACCACTGTCCTTCAGAGCCACTCATATGGTTGGATGTAATGAGAGGCTCTTTGGATTTGATCTGTATCTACATAGCCCATCTGTAAACAGTTTCTCTTCCTTCTGCTGCTCAGAACACATTCCCCACAGTCATAGTCAACAGAGCATTACCAGCAGGTCTGAGGTACCTGCTCACGTACCTCGCTTGTGACTTTTGGCTCTATTTGATGAGGTGACATTTTCCTAGGCTTGCTTCTTTTAGTTTCCTGGTTGAGTTAGTTTTGTATGTAAGGTCCCCCTTCATGATAAGGAGTTCTAGATACATGGTAACATGGTAGCCTTTGCTTATTTATTCCACATTTATCAGGAACCAGAAGAGTACACATTGCTTTTCAAATAAACATAGTTCTCTGTTTCTGGTGGACTGGTCCTGTTCTATCACCTCAGTTCCTCATTACTTCAAATACCACACAGTTTTTCTCCATTGCTGATACCTTCATGAGATCTTTGGGGGTTTCTGTCTGTCTAAAGAGTCCCAGAAACCTTACTAGGCTAATACTTCTTTTGTGTGGGGAGGTGGGGGGTGGGGAATGGGGTGCTGTAACATGAAATGTATTTCACTGTAAAGAGGACATTCTGACTTTCCTGCTGTCCCAGGCTGCCTGTCTTGATCTTAGTAACACACACCTGCATGCTACTGTGGACACTGAAGTCCCTCCACCTTGAAGCCTGGAGCTATTTTGGGAGCTGAGAAGTTTCTAGTCCCTCATCCTGAGAAGTTTCTAAACCCCAAGGCTAAGAACTCAAAGCCAAGTGCCCAAGGTCCGAGGTAATCAGAGGGCATTTGGGCCCAGCTAGGAAGCATCTTTTTTCCCATCCTAAAGATAACCAATCAGCCAGCAGCTGCCTACTTGCTAGCAATAGTAAAAAAACTTTCTTTGAGCCCCTCACTCTCCAGCCTGATAAAGGCAATTCTATGGTCGTTGCTTGATCTTTGTTGAATCTTTAAAAAAATGTCACATTGTAAAAGGAAATTTAAAAACACTTAATCCTGCTTAGATTTCCTGCCATACTGAAATCCATGTTGAGGAAATTGTAGCATAAACTTAGCCATGTTTCCCTTTGCTTCAGATATGACTTCCATGTGACTAGATGAGGACCTGCTTTCCCAACATTTCCTCAGCTTGAGCACCTGGCTTTGAGAGGCTTGTGACTCGGCAGGTGATAGCCTGGCTTGCAACTGAGCAGATGATATGCTGGCCCTAGCTTGCTCATTTTTAAATTTTCGATTTCCATAAGAGAAAAATCATTCTGCCTTTTGCAGGAACGGAATAGACATTTTACTGTGCTTTTCACTTTTGTGCAAGCATGCTCTTCCTTCAGTTGTTGGACCGGCATGAAGAACAACAGGAGATGCTGTGCCATTTCAGCAGGAAGTGAAGCTTGCATGCCAATTTCATACCCAACTGGGGGCTGAGCAAATACATGGCACATAATATGCAAATATATCAAACTTATGGGTTAATTTCTTTATTTTTATTTTATATTATTTTTATGTATATATCTTGACATGTAAGAGGAAATTACCATTCCTTATATCAAATTGCAATCTTTGCTAAATTAAAAGGAATTTTTCCTTCCATTTTTTGCATTATCTCTGGTTAACTAACATTCTTAAAGCCTACCTAGAGCAGATAACAAGTTGAATAAAATTAAACAAATTAAAATTTCCTCTCCTCCCTTCCTCCCTCTGTCTCCCTCTTGGGGGGGGGCTTGTGCACAAGTGCTCCTATGTGTACATAGACTCATGGATGTGCATGTCAAGGCCAGAGATGTCAGACGTCTTCCTCCATCATTCAACAGGTTTTTGTTTTTTGTTTTCTTTTGAGACAGTGTCTCTTGCTGAACCTGAAACTCACTCTTTCAACAAAACTGGCTGAATGAAGAGCTCCTGGAACCTACCTGTCTCCCTTACCCAAAGCTGAGGTTAAAGCACCCAGGGATGCTTAAATGTCTGGGCTCAGGCATTTAAAACCAAAAGTCTGATGCCACTGTGAGGACAAATGGGGATATTGGAAAGATCTACAGTTTGGAAGAAAGAAGGGAGAAGGGTGGAACTGGAGAGATGGCTCAGTGGTTAAGAACACTGCTCTTCCAGAGATCACAGTGCTCAATGGCAGCTCACAACTCTATAACTCCAGTTCTCGGGGACCTAACACCCTCAGACAGACATACATGCAGGCAAAGCACCAATGTGCATGAAAAAAAAAATAATTTAAAAATAGAAGGGGGAGGGCAAGGATGGCCTCATGAGAATTTGAGTCTTTAGTTGTCTCCCTCTCTAGCTATGAAAGTTTCTTCTCTCTTCTCAATGTCAATTCCTTATTCATATATAGAACTGCCAGCTGCCAGGTGTTCCTGAAGGTCTTGTACAAGTTCAATGGTTTTATCACACCGAGTTGGAGAGGACAGTAGGATGTCAGATGGAGATACAAACTTTGAACTTAATGTTTCATGATGTCAAAATGAAATAAATCTACCCTCCAGTGATGTACCTATATACATGTATATATCCAGCTATAACACTTGAATTTAAAATACATTTGCCAAAAAATTATTTTTTTACATAAAAATACATTTTTTCATATGTGGGGCTGGTATGTACTTCAAGAAGTTTATAGTTTAAGGTAAATAACATCCTTGAATTTCTAATGTTTCTCTATCTTTCACAAAGATCTTACAAATTTTTATTCACAATAACTCTCTGATATGCGGGTCAATATTTGCCTTCTTCCATATAAAAGTTGTGTTGTCAAATATCAAGAGATGTTTCAGACAATTCAGATACAAATTAAGTCAATCAAGTTTAATAACTAGAGGTCACTTCCTTTATGTTTTAATGATGTAGAGAAACCGATGTCAGAGATCAAGGAGATGGAAGATGAGGTGCATCTGTAGCTGGCATACACCCTGTCGTGTTCAAAACGTATTTGATGAATTAATAAACTATCTAAAACTAAATATTAAAAGATGGTTACCTTTCTATCAGATCATACACACCTTTTCTTATTTTAATAATAACAGTACATAACAAAAACAATATAGCTTACGGAGTTACATAGGTTTTTGGGGAGTGGGGAGCAAGTAACTGCAAAGAACGCAGTTGGCGGGACAAGTTCTGACCTGCCCCAGACGGAGCACCGCTCAAACTGAGATGTGGCCATCCTCCATGGAGGCAGATCAGGTTAGGACCTTCTCGCAACCGGTGAAGCCACAGAGGCCAACTACAGCCAAGCCAGCACGTCTCAGGGACCAAAAGCCTTGCCAGCTATTAGAATGGGCGGATCCAGACGCCCGCTGTTTCCAAGGGCAACACGAGACCACACTTCCGGAAACGCGCGTACGGAGGGCGCTTCTATTTTACGTCACTTCCACTATTCCGGGCTCTGTCCCGGGAGGGTGAGGTGGAGGTTTTGTCGGATAGGATTGTGTTTCTCTTCCGGTGTTGTACATTGTATTAGGAAAGGCGTTAGCACTGCTACGTCCGCTAGCGACCGACTCTTCCCGAAGACCAATTCTTCGCGTTTCTAATCTGGTACGGTGGCCGAAGAGGTTTGAGCGCGCCGGAAGTAGTTTTCGGCGCCTAGCCGGGGTAGAGACGCACGTGGCTCGGTGAGTGCTGCAGTGGGTGAGAATGTGGGAAGAAGCGGGCCGGGATGTGGCGGGGAGGCGTGGATCGCGGGGCTGGGGCGAAGACACCCCTGTTTCCGCGCTCCTCCTTGGCCGTGCGGAGAATGGCAAGGCAGCGGCACTGCTGTCCTGCGTGCAGCCGAGGGGAATAGTTAAATGCTCAGAGCCATCAGTGACCAGAAGGAGCGGCCCTTCTTTTTCTCCAGGCCGGAGAGAACATGTCATTCCGAGGCGGAGGTCGCGGAGGCTTTAATCGCGGTGGTGGAGGCGGCGGCGGCTTCAACCGTGGCGGCGGCAGCAACAACCACTTCCGAGGGGGAGGCGGCGGTGGCGGAGGCAATTTCAGGGGCGGCGGCCGAGGAGGATTTGGACGAGGGGGCGGACGTGGAGGCTTTAATAAATTCCAAGATCAAGGACCTCCAGAACGTGTCGTCTGTAAGTCGTCTTCAGAGCTTCATCTCCTTTGCGGTAGGAATGGAGTCAGGTAGTTAGTGATTTTATGTTACTAATGAGTCTGATGGTAAGTGTCCACAAGGCAAGTCTATAGGGCACACTGTCTTAGAATCATACTGTAGTATAAAAGAAAATGATCACGAGATCTGAGTTAATGGTATGGAGGTGAACTTGAGTTTGGACCAAAAAGATGATATTTAGACAATATTGAGTGCCTGGCCCATTCTGACAGAGAGAAAATGATTCAGGATTACGTTTCTTTGCTGTTGTAGTAAGATTAGTTCTGTGATCTCTAATGATACAGTTGAAATACAAAGCCAAATTTTTAGCCTCCATAGTCCGTGATGTTGGTTAGCAAAAAGGAAGGGAAATGGGAAATTTGTCCAGAAGAACGAAAGAAAAGCGCCTAACTAAATAATTTTTAGTAATTATCAGAAAGGCATGATCAAAGTCTTGGGAAGTAGGGGGGGTTGAGTCTGTTGGTTGAGTGGTTAAAGTTGTTGGGAAAAATGGTTAAAGTCAAGGGGATGTAGTTGTAAGCCATATATGAGCTATTGAGAGCCGTGTTCAATAAGGTGACACATAGAAAAAGTGGAAAGGTAGATGTGTCCAACCTTTCAGCATTGCATGACATTGTCACCTACAAGTTCCCACTACAGATCCTAATGATTACACCACGAACACACACATGCACACGTACTCTCTGGCATAACCCTGCAAAAACATATTGTAAATACCCTGCAAAAACATATTGTAAATAAGCGTATCATTTTGTGTTGGGCCACGTTCATAGCTGCTTTGCAAGCTGTGCATTGAACACATAGATGGGAAAGAAATTTCAAAGGAAACATAAGTAAAACTTAATTAACAGTGAGAATAAACGGTTCTAGTTGTTAAGGATGGGGAGTGAGTTTTATAGACATGGTATTTAATTCTAGGTTCTAGAAACAATGGCTCATTTTGTAATTCTAGACTTCCCTGAAAAGGATAATCATTGGTGGAGAAGTGGTTTCGGTAATGAGTTCTAAGGAAGAAGGAAACAGTCAACAAAAACCAGACTGAATTATAGACTAGTGAAAGGAAAATGATAGTGGAATATAATGTTTAATGAAATTGTTGAAAACACGGCCAGGTAACTGTCACATGTTGGATGATCTCTGTGTGCCTGGCACTTCTTTTGTAGTTTCAGTTACTCCTATATTAGGTGTGGTGACAATGAGATGTGACCACCTTCAAGTGCAGGGTACAGAGAGGAGGGGAGTCCTTTCCAGGTCCCACAGTAATGATGTGCTTAGGACCGTAGTGTTGATAACTAAGCTCTGCCTTGGAGGAAATCAGATACGGGGAAAGACCCAGTGGTCAAGAATGCCTTCAGTGCGGTTGATCAGTATCCAAAATGGTTCTGTGTCTGTTTTCTTGTGCTCTTTCAGTATTAGGAGAGTTCATGCATCCCTGTGAAGATGACATTGTTTGTAAATGTACCACAGAGGAGAACAAGGTGCCTTACTTCAATGCTCCTGTTTATTTAGAAAACAAAGAACAGATCGGGAAAGTGGATGAGATATTTGGACAACTTAGAGATTTTGTATCCTTTCTAATGGGATGAGCCAGTGATCTCACTGAGGAATTATTGTGTGCGTGCTCCCCCCCTCCCCACATTCATCCATCCGTCTGTCCACTTCCTCTTGGAAATTTCTTATAGCCAGACATCCTTTTTAAAATGCTTACATTGAGATGTTTAGTGTCTTTTTGCATCTTTATTTCTTTTTCCTTAATGTAATTAATAGTATTTTTCAGTTAAACTGTCAGAAAACATGAAAGCATCTTCCTTTAAAAAGCTACAGAAGGTGAGTCAAACTTACAATTAAAATTCTTAGATTCAGAAGAGAATTGTGTGCGCCTTACCGATAGACTTACTTGAGACACTTAGGGCTTCTCCACTATATTTGCAGTGAAGTTCTGAAGCTGATGCACAGTAACACAGGCATTGAGTTTACTGTATTCCCCAGTGTCTATGTACTGTAGCCCTGGTTGGCCTGGAACTCGCTTGTTGTGATTAGGCTGGCTTCTGACTTGATGTGATCTTCCTGCCTCCACCTCCTGAAGTCTAGGGTCCCATCCAGTCTAAGCTGACTAGTCCTGAAAAGTAATATTTTAGTCAGGCGTAGTGTTGCATTCCAATAGTCCCAGCACTTAGAGGCAGGAGGGTACAGAGAGGAGGGGAGTCCTTTCCAGGTCTAGCTTAGGCTACATATTGAATTCCAGGCCATCTTGAGATGCATGGCAATAATTTGTTTCCAAAACAAATAAGGTGCTTGGCAAATGTAGATAAAGATGAAACTCACTAGTGGGGCCAAACTTAGTCCGAGCCTTCTTTGAGGTGGTGCTTTTGAAACTTAGCCAGGAACGAACCTTACATTACAGATCTTAAGATGACATCCTTTTAGGTCTCCTTCTTATAAATTTGACCCAGTTGCTCTTAAGTAGCATCCACAATGCAATTTCAAGAAAGCTGGAGAATATTGATGTAGTTAGGCCAGCACTTAAGCAGTGGGCAGGCAATGTATTGTACATAGAGAAAATTGACGTATGAGGATGGCAAACTGCAGAACATTTAGGATGGGTGAGGCAGGTTCTGAATTACAGGGCTGCCGAGGAAGGTGCTTGATAAGTCACGAGAAAGAGATTGGGCTTTGTTTTAGCATTGTTTCTACATAATAGTGTGAACTCGATCTTACATTTGTGTTTTAAAAGTACACTGGCGAAACAGAACAGCCTGTTGGAAAGGGGTCAGCACTCTCGGGAAGGCCCAGGCATTATGAAGCTGTGGATGCTGTGGGCAGAGTAGAATCCATGGCAATGGAGAAGAGAAGGTGGGGTTGTGAGCGCATAGGAAAAGTGACCAGTGGGACTTGGTAATTAACTCAACCGTTTCTTAGAAGTTTGATTTCCACATCTCTGTGGGTTATGATCCCACTTAGTGAGTTAGGCAGCATTGGAGAGCATAGGTTGAGGGAAGATAGTGAACTTCATTTGGGGTACAGTTAGTTGAGATGCTTGAGACAGAAGATGTGGGGAGCTAATAGGCTAGGGATAAAGCTGGGAAGTTGTTGATGTACAGACATAGTTTAGGAAGAATGGAAGCAGTAGAGCTGCAGGCACATCCCAAATTTAAATGTCTTAGTGTGAACTGACAGTTGCCAGAAAGGAAGGGGGAGGGGCCACAAGCATGCTGTCTAAATAGAGACAGGAAAGGAGAGTGGTTCTCCAGGGGCAGTGCACATAGTAGTGCGTGGATTCAGGACCGTGGTCATCAGATGGTAAAGAGCTGGGGGAGTGGTGGTTCCAGAAGCCAGCTTAGATCAGGACACCAGATGGAGACAATAACTTGCTGATGGCAAGTGGCCGCTGGTTGTAGATCACTCTACAAGTGAAAGGTGTACGTGGGAGCTGAAGAGCCCAGAGGGGAAGCAGTGTGGAGGAGGGCTTCTCGTGGGGTGTGACTTGAAAAGAAGAAAGTTAACCTGTTAGGGACACTGGAAGCCATCCTGATCCCTCCCTTTCTTACTGCAAGATTACTTGAGGATTATTAGTGATATACCTCCCCAACCCTCATTCTCTGTTTCCTGTTTTGGTTTCTAGTCTCCTCCTGTCTTTGTGTTCAGGTCCTCCTTACCCAGCCTAGGTTGTTACAAAGTCTAAAGATAGCATTTTGGCCTAATTGTACATTCTGTGAGGATGGAATTAGTTCCTTGACCAGTAGAGTAGCAGTTAGTCTTACAGCACTGGACACATGAAATGCCCTGGCATGTCTCGTGAACTTAAGTTCTGATCACTGATGTAAACTTAAATAGGTCTGTATTGTGGGTAGACTAGGCAGTGCAGATTCAGACAGTGCTTTTGAGCTGATGGATGGGGTGTGAAAGGTTAGTTAAGGGTTCTGTTGATGGCGACAGACATGACTTGTAAGTAACATACTGATCTCTGTTTTGAAGCCCATTCTTATTTGTGTTTTGTATAGAAGATCTGGAAAACCATCTACCTCCTTACATTTCAATACCTATACAATGTTCTACTTAACCCTAAATATAGGCTAGGTTTAGTTTTTAAGTGTCATGTTCAAGAAATACTGATGGAATCCTTTCTTGAAATAGCTTTTTTGCCAACGTTTTGATTTTTAGTGCTACAGTTCTGATAATTTTTCTTTTGGCAGCTCTCTTAAATGAAGATGTACATTGTTGGAGACATGTATTTCTTAAAAATGAGATTGAATTAACCCTAACCCTAATTGACCTTAGTTTTTTTGTGTATGTATATACAATCTAAAGCACTGATTTATGTATTTTATGATCTTCATGGAACTTTGTGATGTCACGTTTGCCTACATTTTTATAGATGGGAAAACTAGGTGATTAGAGGAAAAAGTCCCTGCTCAGAGCTATATAGTATAAAGGATAGTAGTGGGGTCTGAAGTAGCATACTCCCTTTTGGTTAGCACACTAACTGCTACTGTTCAATTTTCAGTTTTATATAGATCCATATAAACTGCTACCACTGCAGAGGTTTCTGCCTCGTCCTCCTGGTGAGAAAGGACCACCCAGAGGTGGTGGTGGTGGTGGCAGGGGAGGTCGAGGAGGAGGAAGAGGAGGTGGTGGCCGAGGTGGTGGAAGAGGTGGTAAGTTATTGTGGGGTTTGTAACGAGGTTATGAAGCCAAGGTTGACTTATACGATGCAGTTTAGTTGACCTCGTAACTATTCTTCCCTTCCCTTTATTTCTCTTACATACTGCCCATAGCCATAGATGTGCTTTGTTTCCACAGCTCCAAGAGAAGAACGAAAGTTAACTTGATCTTTGCAGAATTCCAGACCCTTGGGTTATTTGTGTTTTAATAGAGATTTAAATAGAGGCAGTCACCCATTGCTTAATGACAGGTACATTCTGGGAAATGCAGTGTTAGGCAGTTTCATTGTGTACAGGTCCTCATGTAGAGCTTGGTCACTCAACATGGCTTCTTAGTTCAGTGAGAGTAGTGAGATGGAGGCTAACGTTGGTGAAATGGGACAGGTCCTTTATGAGCAGCTTCTTGTGAAAGGGATGGGCTGTAGTCACAGTATAAAGAGAAGTAAGTTCACAAACTGTAATGGTTCTCAGCCATTGTCAGGTTTTGGGTGCTGTACTCTTAGATGACAAGGCTTATATGTTTCAAAAGTGCTGTGAGTGTGTGTGTGATGTCTTCTCTACAATGTGACTTAGAGCTTTGCAGGTCCATTATAATTTTAGGAGACTGATATGTTACATATTATATGACTGTATAAGAATTTGTTTAATTGACTGTATAACTGAATTGTAGTTTTTTAGTTATCAGTGAGTATTTTGATATATATCAAGAGCTAGAATTATAGCTTTCTAATGTCTAAGCATATTCTTTTAATTTCTCCAAGTTTTCCAATGACTCCCATGTGCATGCTATGGCACACATACATACACATACAGAAAATAAATGTGAAAAACAGAAAAGGTAGTGATCTTTTCTTATCTTTTATGGTGGTTCACCATAGTGTTCCACTTGGGTAACTACTATTTTTTTCATCTTTATCTTTTAAAGTTTCTATAAAATACAGTAGATGAACTTATATTTAATTTTTATGATTATAGGAAGTGTACAATTTTTACAGCTTATTAGAAAATAAGAGGCTATCGTTATTTAACACATATTTCCTTTTTCAGGTGGCTTTAGAGGTGGAAGAGGTGGAGGTGGGGGCTTCAGAGGAGGAAGAGGAGGTGGTGGATTCCGAGGTATGAGAAAAGATGTCTTTAAATATCTGGATTTGTAAATTGATACTGTCTGTTAATTTCTTTCCATGTAAGTTTATTTCCCTCCCAACAAGTATGACAAACACTTGAATGTTCTTGGCTTTAACTTAACTTATGGCTTAATTTTATACCATTCTTTATTGATTTCTTTTAACTTTTCACCCAAATTACTTTGTTTTATTAATAATTTAAAAACCAAAAATGTTTGATATAAATGGTGATTGTATTTGTTAATGTAAATTTTACCAAACATCAAAGGAACTCCTGTTGATGTTAAACTTGAGATTTATAAACTTCTTGATTGTCTTTTGCTCAGGAAGAGGACATTAAATGTGGCAGTTGACAGACCTCACCACTTCCACTTTTGATTCGGGATCTGCTTCTGCTGTGATTGACTTCTGTGTCTGGTGCAACCTTAAAGATGCTGTGCTGTGTCAGTGGAGCCAAATCGTCGGGATTGGATAGAGACAAGTGGGGCAGAACAGCCAATTTTGCTCAGAAGGAGCATGAAGAACCTGCTCAGTACAGTTCCTGGCACTCTGTGGGTTTTTAAAAGACAACAGGACTCTTCATCTGAAGCATATTTGGATTTTTTAAATAAATTTTTATATTTCTTTAACTTATTGTTTATTGAACCAAATCTATTTTTTTGAAATTTGGAGGAACAAGCAAAGCTTACATAGGAAAGCTGGAGTGAGTGAGATTTGTTTGAAGATACTGTGATTCTAAAAGGCACTAGATACACTCAAACAGACACCCCCTTCATCCCTAAACAAACCAGGCTTTTGGAAGAGTACTCTAAAATTACTTAGAAATGAACTCCTCATTCACAATACCTTTTGAGTAGGGACAGAACAGCAGTGTTTGCTGTATTTTATAATACACAGAATAAAACTGTTTCAGTAACTGCAGTTAATAGTTACTTTAAAGTTTTATTTTGAGTCCATTAAGATTTGAATAGCTCTGTTCTTGTGAAAACTATCAAAGAATTTAAGAATATAAATTCAAAATATGGATTATTAAAAGTTTTCTGAAAAAATTTTACATGAAAGTTACTTTTCTTCATTTTAAAGAAGTATTTGACTACCTATCACGTGTCAATTCCTGGGTAGGGATGCTATAAATAAAATTTATTTTGATCACCATTGCTAATGTGCTCCCAAAAACATAAGCACCACAGCAAGTGAGGCTGCCTCAGTATGGAACAGAGTGCCAGCTGTGCCAGCAAGCCAGGGCACCTCAGTATGGAACAGAGTGCCAGCTGGCAGTTCTGTTTCCTCATTGGTTACTTCTCAATTAGCATGAATCAATTATTCTTGAGTGCTTGTTTTAGTAACATGTAATTGTGCCTGTGCCTGAGTTCTGCCCTTTTTGGTTAATGGAAGCAGTGCTGTAAATACATAGGCCCAAGTAAAGCCGTGGTGGCAGGAGCAGGTGATCTGCAAGGGGGGATTGTGTGGACTTGAAACCTGGAAGCTGGCCTCCAGGACACAGCTCCTAATCCTTCCCCAGCAATTCCACAGTAAGGATCAAACATTCCAACATGAGCCCTCTCGCCTGTTTCATCAGTTTTGAAGGACATTAGCACCAAAGGATGGATGCAGCATCAACAAGAGCTGTTAAGATGGCAAAGGTGACACGACTGAAGAGACTGGAGATACATACTTTAAAATCTAGTTCATTTCAGACATGATTCATATTGCAGGCTGACCTCAAATTCTGCATACCCAAGGCTGGCCTTGAGTGCTGGGATGTTTGGGGTAATTTCTCTTTTTACCTTACATGCACAATTTCGTTGTTAAATATTCATTTCTGTATCTCACCCCTCTTGTTAGGTCTGGGTTTTTATTAAAATATTTCAGTTTGAAATTTAAATCAACCTCACCTCCTGAACTTTGGAATGCTAAGATTTATGTGATAGGTTTACATTTCTGGTTCACATTCAGTTATTAAAAATATGTACTTTTTAATCACATTTTTAAAAGACTGAATACTTGGTAGCTAGCCTAACCTGTTTCCTGGACAGAATTGCAACCAGAGAGGCCCTATAATGAAATGGTTACACAGCCCTCTAGAGTGGTTCTGTTACATGCCACACTGAAATTTGGTGACATTTGAGCCTTGTCTTGAAGCTCTACCGACAGAACTACATTTTAATGTTAAAAAGTAATTGAGGTACCCCTTTACCTGAGCAATGCATGTTCATACTGAGTTTTTATGTGACAATATAGACGATTAGAATTATTCTGTACTTGATAAACTGAGTGGTTGACTGCATACTGTGACTTATGCATGTTCAATTGTGGGAGAATTAACCAAGGTGACAGAACATGTCCTGTCCACACTGTGGCTATTGTGCTTGAACTGCTATCTAATGGGAAACAACCTGCACCACTTGTGTTTATGTGTTACATACAGACAGACATACTGGTTACACAGAAGTAGATCCCCTCATTTTTATTTGAAAGGAAAGAAGTGGGGGAACCCCCAAATTCTTAGGATTTACTTTTGTATAAGTAGATATATAAGAAAAAAAAAATAGTCAAATTTTTAGAAAGAGTAAGCAAAGGAACCGAGGTGAAGGAAGTCTCCCAGCACATAGTTCAATCTGTAGTACAAAATGCAGTCTTTCACTGACCAGATACTAAAGGTGGAGGGTAGTTAATTTCAGGCAGGAGTTCTGTCAGCTCCTGGATGATTTTTCTGCATTGGGTTTGTTTTTGTCTGAATAGAACAATTTGCTTGGTAATCTGCTTATAAATATAAGACAGGAGCATAAGATGTGCGGTGGTTGGGATTTCTCTTTAAGAAGATTTCCTTTGCTCCAGGAATTAAAATCTTTTCCTCTTCAGCCTAATTAAGTGTGCTAATGGATCTAATGAAAAAGCCTTTCTTTGGGGTCTAGAAGTGGAAATGATTTGTTCTGAAAGAACTTTCCTAACAGGCTATTGAAGCTGATTGCCATCCCCTGTAGGCTATTCTGAAGGTGGTCTGGACTCCAAAATGCTGAGCAACATTTTACATTTAAACACTTCAAGCTCTAGGGATGAAGCCAGTTCTGCATTTTCCAAGACAGAACACAACATCATTGCAGCTTACCTGATTGTGGCAGGTATGGGTGTACATTCAGTTCTCTGCTTCTTGAATGGGAGAAAAGAAGGGGTGTTTGGTACAAGCATGGAGTGTGGGCTGGCTGTTAACCAAGAGGGACTGTAACAATCAGAGAAAATGGAAATGTTCTTGCTGCTTTTTTGACATGGTTAAATGAGAGCAAAGGGGGAAAAAAAAGCTCTATAAATTGAAGTTTTAGGATAAACGTCCTTATATTTTGTTCTTGGATTAAATGTAAGCATGAACAGACTGTACCATGTGTAGAGGCATGCTTTATATCATTTACCATTCTCGTGCATAATTTGCATAGTTTTCTTGGTAGATTCTAACTCAAGATTGGAAAGTACTGGAGGAAACACTCAAGCTTGAAAAATAGAGAGGTTGTGCAGATAGAGTATGCAAATCCAGCTGGCCCAGCAGGAGTTGGGAAGGGGGCGCTGTGCTGGGTGGTCTTCTAATGTAAGTGTGCACAAGATTGTTCATCTTACTCTTCCTTGTTCCCACTGTAAAATAAAGATAATAAGGGATCTGTCGTGATTGTTAGGAAGAGTATATTAAATGTCATCAAGGCACTAAGGGATATGGACAGATGTTGGGCAATATGCTCTTCTAGATACAAATATTAGATTAAGATACGGGTTGTTTGCAGAAATAACAAATTCTGTCAATGTGTGGCTTTTATAATAAGCAGTCACTGTACAGGCAGTGTCAAGTTTTAGTTATTTATATTGGGTTCGTTGCTTTTTGGATTGGCTTCTATGAAATACGAAAATTTCATATTTCTAAAAACAGATATCTCTGTGTGTCTACTTTAACTGTCTAGCTTTTACCTCATAGTTGACTTGGGCTCCAAGTAACAATTTCCTTTTAATTTTAATGGTACAGTGACTAATTCACTTGAATAGTAAGAGGCAAAAGGTGGGCCCACATTTCCAGGATCACATGGACACACTATATACAAGTTTTGATTCAGCTAATTGTAGGTGACAAGGAAAATCCAAAATGTATCTTGTGGTGGAAAGCAGGTACCATCCAACTTGACCTAGAAGCCAGCATAGATCTGGGATCCACCTAACACCTTGAGACACTAGAATTAGGGACGTGGTTGAAGGGCAGCTTAGGATCTGGGTGAACATTACCCAGAAGCCCCTTCTTCCTGTTCTCTCTCATGCTCTTGGATGGAGGACCTGGTTCGCTGAGATTTCCAGTAATGGCACAACTATTTAATCTCTTGTATCTGTGCGTCTTCTCTCTGAGCTCCCTAAATGAATGATATCCTTCTTTATCAGTTGCTGGTGATTTCATTAATATCTGGTATTTTGAAGGCTGAAGTATAATTGCTGAGGATTTCAGAGCTGAAGGGGTACATAGTGAGATTCCACTATGTAGAATAGTGGGAGAAAATTTTTTGCTCACAAGATTAGTATTCGAAGGACATTTCCTAAGAAAATCTTGTAGCTGCTTTTTAGTTTTGTTTCCCTGGTTCATTCAGGTGGAGTGTAAGAAAATTTTCCCAGCACACACTTCTAAGTGGCTACTAGGCTTTAGCTGAGGACTTTTCGTTAGCACTCTCACTTATGTAACTAGGTGGGTCATTTTATTAGGAATATATAAATATATATTCACAAACACACACACACACACACACATATAGGAAGGTGTCAGGTCCCATGGACCTGCAGTTATGGTTGGTCCTGTGCTGCTCCACACAGTTTCTGGGAACAGAATGTTAGGTCATCTATCTAGAAGATCATCAAGTACTCTTGGCCACTAAACCATCTCTACAGCCCCCTAGATTTAATTATAATTTTTCATTTCAATTTGAGTTCCTATACACTTTTATCATTTTTCCATTGCTATAACATTTTTTTAATTTAGTATGCATGAGTAATCTCTTTTTCATCACTTAAATCTGAGAATTGAGACTATGATGAATGTATGGATTTGAAATAATTCATCATGGGTTCATTGTAAAATTGCAGTGAGAGGTTGGCTGAAAAAGATGGCTTAGTGCCAGACAGTACTGGAGCATGTAACCTGTAAGGCTAAGGTGAGTCACTACTGGAGGATTAAATAGAGAGAGCATCTGATTTGCATTTCAGAAGCCTGTGCCACTGTAGCGCTGTGACCATTAGGCCACTGTAGCGCTGTGGACAGGCTCCCTACTGGCTGGTTTGTATACCACTTTCAGTAAACCTTGCAATTGCATTCCAGATTCCCTTGGCCTCCGGTGGTTTCTTTTGGGGTCTCTACTCCGGGCACAACAATACTCAAGATAGAGTACATTAAGAGCCTGAGATGTATAAGCTTAAGAGCTGAATGATTTAGCATCCCTCCAGTATGAGATAATACAAGCAAGTATCCTCAGAACATATGGAGAGGAATACAGAATCCCATGGAGAGGTTGCTTCAGTGCTAACTTGGGCTTGGCCTGAACTTAAAAGGATGGCTAGCATATACACATACAGAGGAACAGTACAGGGTGTTTCAAGTGAGAAAAATACGAAGTGAAGATTTGTAGCTTGATGTATTTGCAGAACTGCTAGAACAGTGGGTTTATTTCATAAGTGTGGAAAGAGGATAACAGCAGATTAGGCCAAAGAGCCTAGACAATCAGCTTAGGACACTAGGCTTTTTATTCGAATACTGGCAGAACTGGAAGATTGCTGTAAAAGGATGCTGACCAGGAAGTTCTGATGGAAGCGCCAAGACAGACCGGAAGTGCTTACTTAGCTGGTCCTTCTGTGTGTTGGTTCCGACAGTAGCAGGACTGCTCATCAAGGAGTGCTTTTCCTGGAAACACAATTCTCTTCTGTTTATTGCATAACCTTCTAGAAGGAAGTCAAATTATGGTTCTAGCTTCTCCACTGAAATAGATTTTGTCGTATCTTCTACCATTGGGACCTGAGGATGGCCTACATCTGGCTCATTAAAAACATATGCATCCTTTCAGCACATAGGGAATGCTGATCTGGCTAACATTTGCACACCGGGTTAGGGTTAGTGCTCAATAATGCTTCTTATTGTCAGTGGCCACACTAGCATGTTGGTTAGTAACTTTAGTCTTCAAACTAAAAGGCTGTCCAGCTGTGGGACATTGAAAACACTGAGTTTCTTGATTCCAAGGCTGAGGATCAGATCGCTATGGTACCATCAGGTGAGATGTTCTAATGAACTAGGAATCTGTTTTGGTCTGTTGTCTGGATGGTCAAATATCATAGTATGCATTCTAGCAGTGTGTGTGTGTGTATGTGTGTGTGTGTGTGTGTGTGTGTGTGTATGTATGCACATACTTGTTGAATGAAGAATTTTAATTTTGACATGTTGAATTTTAAGAAGCTTTGGGAGAGTCACATAATTTTTACTACCTGCTAATGTGGTTAATGATAAGGAACCAAATAGGAATGCTGTTAGGATGGAATACAGATTGGGGCTCCAGGAAGGAAGCAAGGCTGGAAGAAGAGGAATTTAGTCTGCCACGGGAGAGGGCAGCTGGTCTTTCCTGTGTCCTAAAAACCCCAATGCATTGGAGTCATGAAAGCTACGGGAAAATTTAGACACAGATGGTCAATGGTGATGACACTGGATCCAGTCTTCAGTGCTGGCTTCTGCAATCAACAGATTGCTTGTGTTTTAGTTTCATTTCTATTTTACAGAAAATGTTAAACAGTTTTAGGAAGAGCAGGACCTCTTCAAACAGAAGGGCTAACCTGGATTGTTATCATTTTTGAAGTAACTCAGATATTTAATTTTTATCCTATTCTAAATATTAAACAAAATGCATGATCCTTTTGTGTGTATCCTTAGGTATCATAAGCATTCTCAGCAACATAATAGTTCTGGGCATCTTCATTAAGTACAAGGAACTGCGGACACCCACAAATGCAGTGATTATTAACCTGGCCTTCACTGACATAGGGGTCAGTAGCATTGGCTATCCCATGTCTGCAGCTTCAGATCTTCACGGAAGCTGGAAATTTGGATATACAGGCTGTCAGGTATTGGAGGTCTTTGGAATGAAAATGAAGTAAAAAAAATGCAAATTTAAATGTCTTTTTAAAAAAAAAATCCCAAGAACTGGGGCTGGGGATGTGGATCAGTGAGTGAAGTGCTTGCTGCGGGAGCAGGGTGACCTGAGTTAGGATGCCAACCATGGCCGCACACATCTTTAATTCCATCTCCATTAGTGGGCTGTAACTTGTAGCTGCAAAGAAAGAATTATCTATCTAGAGAGATAGTCTTATCCAAGATGCCTGGTGAGTGCCAAGGATGCCACAGATTCTCTAGTTCAGGCTCAATAAATTACCATATTTTCTTTAGTATCAGCCCAGCGGCATTTTCCATAATATTATGACCATAATGCCGAAAACATAAAGTGTACTTTCTGCCCTATATATAAAAGAAAGCCTGAAGCTCTCATTGGGGATACAGAGTCAAATTATTTTGGGTATCCCTGACTAGTCAGAATATATTTTACAAATTGAGGTCAGGAATAGACGCAAGGACTTTATCATTTGTCAGCTAGCAATACTTAGGCTTTTTTTTTTTTGTATCTACTACCTAGCCACACAGCCCAGTTATGTGTCTTTACTTATATGGGTTAGTTTATCGTAAGAACCATTAGCAATATATCTAGTCTAATCTAAACTAGTGGTTCCCAGCAATAAAATTAAAGGAATTTGAGCCATTCTGACTCCCAGGAATCATTAATTGAGCTGAGTGTAACAATTGTATTTATTTCTATTCATCAAAATTATACAGTTTAAGGAGGAGTCATCTTTCTGACAGTCCACAGATATAAATACCCAGTAGTACATCAGGATGTTTTTATGAGATAAACACACTACAATACAGGTAGTGGGAGACTCCCACACCACATACATTGTAACAGAGAGCAGGCAGGGACACAGGAGAAGGAAAATACATTCTGGAGTCTGTGTTCTCACAAGTCTTGCTTAAGTGAGTCATATCCATCAGAGAACTTTTCCTCTGATAGGCTGACACCTGAACTTCAGTTGCTACCTGCTGTTGCTCTGACATGGCCACTGGCTACTGGCAGACTCTATCTCAAAAAATAAAACTAAAATGTGGGGAGCAATAGAGAAGACACCCATGTTAACCTCTGGCCTCCAAATGCTCACACATGGGTATGTGTACCTGGACATATGTGTACATGCACATATACATTACACATACAAAACAACAACAAAGATGCAGTAATTTAAAATAAGATACTATAGGATATCATTGCTTTCAGAACTGATTGAGTATATGTTTATTATTAATACTTTGTTTTTATACTTTATGTACAGAGTGTTTTGTCTGAATGTATGTCTTGTACCACATGCATGCAATGCTGATGGAGGCCAGAAGAGGGCAGTGGGCTGCTTAGAACTGGAGCTAGAGATGGCTGTGAGAGGTCATGTGGATGCTGGGAATTGAACTCTGGGTCCTCTGGAAGAGCAACCAGTGCTTTTAACTGTTGAGCCATCCCTCCAGTCCTGAGAACTCATTCTTTAAGGAGAGATGTAAGATCAACAATTATATAAAATTCCCAAACCCAAAGGAAAAAATCAAGAAACCGAACAACTGGTGTTGAACTACAGAAAAAATAATCTTCATATTCCAATAAAATGTATATTCTTTTATTTCAAAGAAAATATTTAGTGATAATTATATTCACTAAGCAATGTATTCATGTTATACAGTTAATTTTTACTGTAGAAGGTCCTTTGTGAGAAACATTAATAACTGTATTTACTGTTATTTCTATTGATAAGGAAATGTATTGGTATTAATTTGCATTTGGATAGTAGAAAAATACAATTCTGGTCATATTTTAATAGCTTTAATATTCTATTATTCTAAGACATAAAATAACTGTTGTTTGAGGTTTCTGTCCCAGACTTTTGGTTCTGGCTTCAAGGTTCACACCCACAGTCCCACAGAAATACACAGATGCTTGTATTAATTTTATGCTTATCTGCCTAGGGCCCAGGCCTATATAGCTTACTAACTCTTTACCCTTAAACTAACCCATGATTCTTATCCTGTTCAGTCATGTGGCTCGGTACCTTTTCTTAGAGCAGCATCTCAGCTTCTTTCCTCTGCTTCTGCTGGAGATTCATCCAACTCTCTTTGGCATCTTTGCTCTGTTGTTCCTGTACCCAGAGCTTTCTTAGTCTGCAAGCCCCACCCACACTTTTTTCTGCTTTCAGCCAATCAGCATTTTTACTAAACCAGTAGGTAGAACAATTATGTAACAACATAATCCCACTACATTTCTCCTTTTTTTTTTCTTTTTAAAACAAGAACCCCAAATCTAATATTTTCCCCATTATCTATAACATTATAACCAACACTGTAAACAAGCACAAACATCCATAATCCATTTTTGGGGAATGTGGGAGTAATTCTCTAGGCTACTTCTTGCTGAATGTGGGCACTAGCAATCCCATGGGGATCCAAAGAAAAATTTAGGATTATGGACAAGTCTTTAGTGGAGTAGTCACTAAGGCTGGGTCATTTCAGCCAAACTCCTTGAAGCTGTTTTGAATAAAGAGCTCTGAAGAAAACTGCAACAGAGGTGCTCTGAAATGCTGAATCATCTGAGTCATTCATTTTTATTGAAGACGTTAAGGGGTCTTCCTTGATCAAACTTTATTTTCTTTAACCAGGAATAAATCCAAAGTCTCTCATTTTTTGTAAAAAGAAAAAGAAAACCTCCTCTCCAAAGTAGCATATCCTTTGATTTTAATTTTAAAGTCAACTCATTTATAAAATATATAGGTTGAATTAATCCAACAGCATTTATAATCAAATGTCTTTTAGCAGCTTTTACTACGTCATTTTCAGTCAAAAAACTTAAAGACAAGACAATAACATACAGTATCCAGACACTCTTTGTATTTTTCATTTTTACATGGCTTATTACTATTTCATTTTCTCTATTTCTTTTTAAAGAGCTTTTTCTATATTTATCTTCTTGTGTGCATGAGTGCTTTCCTTTCACATATGTACACATACCATGTGCTTAGTGTTTTGCCTGCACATATGTATGTGTACCATGTGTGTACCTGATCCCCTAAGACTAGAGTTACAGTCAGTTCAGAGCTGCCATGGGGTTGCTGGGGTCTTTTGCAAGAGTAACAAAATTCTCTTAACTAATGAGTCTCCTCTTTCCAGCCCATAATAGAATAGCTTTTATTTACTTGACAATTTTATATATGTAAACAATGTGTCTCAATAATACCCATCCCAATGCCTCTAGTACCTATTACTCTCCCAGGCATTACCCTGTTCCCTAATGTCTTCTCTCTCTCTCTCTCTCTCTCTCTCTCTCTCTCTCTCACACACACACACACACACACACACACTCCATGACCCACGGATTGAAATTAGCAATGCCGATTGAGTTTTAAATGATCTTGTTGGTGTGATCTTAGGCCTGTACCTACTGTGAGCTCATGGGTACAATGACCATGTCATGTCCAGAAGACAGCACAGCACAGCACTCTTTCCCATCCTCTAGTTCTTACATTCTTTCTTTTTTTTTTTTTTTTTAGAATTTATTTATTTATTTTTTTAAAACTTTATTTATTATTTATTTATTTGCCTTGGTGTTTGCCTGGAACTGGAACTACAGGCAGTTGTTAGCTGCCATGTGGGTGCTAGGAATCGAACCCCGGTCCTTTGGAAGAGCAGACGGTGCTCTTAACCGCTGAGCCATCTCTCCAGCCCCCTCTTACATTCTTTCTTTTGTGATGTTCTCTGAGCCTGTTTTGGGGGGAGAGATTAATAAAGATGTCCCATTTCAGGCTGAGTACCCACTTATTCTCAGCAACGTTGACCAGTTAAGAGCCTCTCAATGAACTGCTGACTTTTGCAGAGAGAAGCTTCTCTGGCCAGGGCAGAGGGTAACACTGATCTGTGTGTATAAACAGATGTCTAGAAGGCAGTTAACAGCTTGCCCATTTAGGAAGACCAAGTGGCAGGTTTCTCCTTGTTGATCAGGTTTATGGTGTCATGCATTAATCCTCTCCAGTGGAGCAGGCCTCAGACTCAATCCAAAAGTTATCGATTACCCAAGAACCTTTGTTCCACTGTTCCAACATGTGAACATTTAATATGCTGGAAATGTGTTCCAGCAGTGAGACAAAACTACAGATGATTAGGGCTGGCAACATGGCCCAGTAGGTAAAAATGTTTGCTGCGCAAGCCTGATAATTCAAGTTCATTCTTTGTAACCCACAGTGTTAGGAGAGAACCAACTCCCAGAAATTGTCCTCTGACCTTCACACGTGTGCCATGGCATATACATGTACGTACATGTACACATATCATATATACACACTAAAAATATAAATGTTTCATGGGAGGTTATTGGAATGGCTGACCTTCACACATGTGCCATGGCATGTACATGTACATACATGTACACATATCATATATACACACTAAAAATATAAATGTTTCATGGGAGGTTGTTGGAATGGCAGACTGTTAATGATTTGTTTTCCAGATTTATGCTGGATTGAATATCTTTTTTGGGATGGTGAGCATTGGCTTACTCACAGTTGTGGCTATGGACCGGTACCTGACCATCTGCTGTCCTGATGTAGGTAATGGCGTGTTTCTTGGCCTTCTCAATAAAGTCATTCATTATGCTACAGTCACTCAACATGTGCAAACATAATGGTCTGTAGTCAGGCTCAGTCTTATTTCTCTATAAACCCCTTTTCAAAAGTTTTGATGGCTCCCTACAATACTTAAAAGACCAATCCAGATTTCATTAGGCATCCTGCAGGGCATTCATTACCTTCCTAGCTTCATCCAGGGTCACTCTCAATTTTGGGTCCTGCCTTTGGGACTTTTGTTTGTTTTCTTTTCTTTGCCTGTAAAGCCATTGTTTATGCTTATCCTCTACACTTTTATCATTCAGATTTTATATTGCCATTTTTGTCAGAATAGGAAACCCCATAGACAGGCTTTGTGTGCTCTAAGGTACTTGGTAGAAAATGTACTTGACTATTTTGAGTGATCAGAGGAACCAGATTGAATCCTGTCATTGTGAACAACACTAACACTTCATATGCTTCACAACAGGAAGAAGAATGACCACCAACACTTACCTCAGCATGATCCTGGGTGCCTGGATCAATGGCCTGTTTTGGGCTTCGATGCCCATCGTGGGGTGGGCTAGTTATGCCCCAGATCCTACTGGGGCCACCTGTACCATAAACTGGAGGAAAAATGATATGTAAGAGATGGGTTTACATTTTATAGTCAGATTCTCCTGAGGTAGACATCTCTTCCCCCTTCTGCCCATAAGCGTCCTTGGATAGACAGTGGCAAAGGCTTCCATGGAGGTGATGGTGTGATACAAATGGAGATAAACCAAAGACCATATTATGCTTGCTTACACATCGAGGTCATCTGGCTCCCTTTGTCTCCTTTCTTTGATACTTTGTTCCTTCCTCTGTCCTCTGCTTGGCAGCAATGGAACACCCCCCCACACTCTTTACTCCTCTCAGAGTTGGTTCACAAATGGGAAGAGGGTTAGAGAAGCCAGAGAGTAGGCAGTACTAACAATCTTGGTCACCTCTGCATTCTATTTTCCATATGGTCTGGGGTTCAAGATTATTCTAAAGGTCCCTGCAAGGATTTGTCATGCGTTAATGACACTCCTCTAGGTTTTCCATGAAAATGAGGGTCATTTTGTTCACTAAGGAAAATGAAAGATGACTCAGAAGCAAAACAGAAACAACATCTTCTAACATATTTGTTTCTGTGGAAAGTCAAACTTCAGGAATGCTTCAGCTCTGCCATCATCCTTTGAAGGCATCCATCAACAATCTGTAAATGAATGTACATGGCTATGTTTTAATAAAACTTTATTTACAAAGATAGTTGGCTGGCAGGAATTAGCCCATAGGCCATAGTTTAATGGTCTAAGTGAACTAGGAAATATAAGTCAAACATACTTTTTTAAAATAAGTGATTGTTAGTATTAATTCTAGCAATTATTTCTTCTTTCCCTGATTATAAATGAGTTGTTATGATCATTTTTTCTTATTTCCAGGTCTTTTGTGTCTTACACCATGATGGTTATTGTGGTGAACTTCATTGTGCCCTTGACAGTGATGTTTTACTGTTATTACCATGTTACTCAGTCCATGAGACTCTATGCTGCCCGGAACTGCACTGCATACCTCAACAGAGACTGGGCTGACCAAGCTGATGTAACAAAGGTAGGAAGTCAAAATCCTTGAAACACTGTTGGTAAAAAAAATCCTTTAAATATACTAACTGGAAAGTCCTAGGACTTCCTCCAGGCCCCTTTCCTCTACCCCTATTTTTACTATCCTGCTCTTCTGCTGGTGTTTGTGTTAAGTACTATGCTTATCTATTCTTTAGATGTCACTATGTGCTATGATCCCTGTAAACTGTGAGAATTCCTGTGTCCAGTGTGCCCCTGCTTCCTTCCTCATCCTGAGATACGGTAGCAGTATTTGGTTAGATTAAAAAGTTTTCTCTCTCCTTGTGGTACTTGCAAACACCCCAGACATAAGGTTCACATTATCCTATACCCTTGAGTGCATTTATTTCCCCTGGTCAGACTGCTCTGTAAGCAGAGACTTTTCCTTCATCATTTAAACAAGGTGCAAAGGGCTCCTCCATATGTTATTTGTTTTGTGTGTAAAACATGCTGACAAATGGTTACTGGTAGAACTCATTGAGCTTAAGATAGGACTATGTTTCCAGACTGAGTTCAAAACGTTTGTTTGGTTGAGATTAGCAAATAATAATGGGGGTGGGCAGCTGTCAGTAAAGCTAGAGGTGGGTTGGAAGGGTTTGCATGCATATTTGCTTGAAGCCAGCATTGCGTGCTCTCCCCAGCACACGAAATGAAAGGGTGTTCTTTGCAGGAATGTAATACTCTTTTTTTTTTTTTAAACTTTATTTATTTATTTGCCTTGGTGTTTGCCTGGAACTGGAACTACAGACAGTTGTTAGCTGCCATGTGGGTGCTGGGAATCTAACCCGGGTCCTTGGGAAGAGCAGACGGTGCTCTTAACCGCTGAGCCATCTCTCCAGCCCCCCCCAGGAATGTAATACTCTTAACGATGTCAAATGTTGCTCGACACAGCCATTTTCTGTGACTTTAGGAGTTGAAACAAAGAACAATGAAAGCAGAGCCCCAGTTTCTTTTATGTTACTACCAAAATTGTAACCTAAATCCTCATGCCACTGTAGATGTATTTAGATGTCATGTAAACATTTTAGATGCTAGTTTTTGTGATTATCTCTTTTTGCAGATGTCTGTGATAATGATACTGATGTTTCTGCTGGCATGGTCCCCTTATTCCATTGTGTGCTTATGGGCTTGTTTTGGAGACCCAAAAAAGATTCCCCCATCAATGGCCATAATAGCTCCACTGTTTGCAAAATCCTCTACCTTCTACAACCCCTGTATTTATGTCGCAGCTAATAAGAAGTAAGTAGTGTTTGTTGCTCTTCTGAATAAAACAATAGCAAGTGATTAAGAATGTTAAAGGCAGTGACTAGTGTTCCAAGCCTTTCAGAGGTGACAGAATCCTGTGGCAGCTGTCATAGATAGGGCTTTCTAATGCTGTGATAAAACACCATGGTCAAAAGCAACTGGTAGAGGAAAGCATTTCTTTCAGGATCCAGTTTTCTATCACAGTCTGTCACTGTGAAGACAGGGAAGGCACTCAGGGCAGAAACCTGGAGGAAGCAGCTGATGCAGTGACCATGCAGTAGTGCTGTGTCCAGGCTTGCTCAGCCACTGTTCCTACAGCACGCAGGACTACCTGCACAGGGATGGCAACGCACACAGTGATCTGGGCCCTCCCACATGAGTAATCAATCAAGAGAATGCACATAGACTCGTCTACAGGTCAATCTGATGAGAGCATTTTCTTAATCACGTTTCTGTCTTCCCAAATGATTAGCCTGTGTCAAGTTGACATCAAACCAGCCAGCGCAAGCACATAGTTTAAGGTTATTTGGCTTATGCATCTGTTGCAAACAGTCAGCACCTTATATATTTAGAGCTCTACTCTTGTGACAGACTTTTCCCACATGGTGGCAGAAATATCCCTGGGCACCTCAGACTCGAATTCTACCAGCTCATCCACCATCCAAAGGTCTCAATGACCATGTGGCAGAAAAGTTTGGGTGGTTGTCCCACCCAGGTATATGGAATTGTGTTTTCCAAAGAAAAGAGTAGACAGGCAGTGAGCCCAGACAAGCCTCTGGGCTCTCCATGGGCAGCTAACTGTATACTTAGCAGGAGTGGTTGATCACTGAGTGTAATAGAGAAGCTTTTGTCTTTTCACCAAACTCCATGGTATAAGTATAGAGTGGTTCACTGTCTGTTACTGTTGAGTGAGGAATCAGTTCATTGTACTGAATCCTGGTAAATCACAGACTTCTGTGTCTGTTTAAATGTGTATCCTATGCACAGAGGTGAAAAAACAGCTTGAACTGTAGATCTGTGAAGGAACATATAAGCTTGAAGGTGAGGGAGGGAGAGCACACAAAGAGACCAAAGGCCATATCATGAGGTCAGAATCTGATGAAAGTTTTCTGGGAAAGACCAGCCACCCTCAAACCCCTTCTAATCAAACTGGTCTTTGGGCAGAAGACCAGATCTGTGAAAAATGAATTCGTACTTCAAGCCAACACCTTATTGCACTTGGCAATTGACATGTCATTTTAAACATACACAGTTATCGAGTTTATCAGGCGCTCCCCATGTCTGTCATCGGTGGCAACTGTACCATCCATCCTATATATTTCTTTCTTTCTTTTTTTTTAAAAAAAAGATTTATTTATTTACTGTGTATACAGTTTACAGAAGAGGGTACCAGATGTCATGTCATCATAGATAGTTGTGAATCACCATGTGGTTGCTGGGAATTGAACTCAGGTCGTCTGGAAGAACAGTCGGT
Organism: Sigmodon hispidus; assembly: GCA_004025045.1. Classification (NCBI taxonomy): domain Eukaryota; kingdom Metazoa; phylum Chordata; class Mammalia; order Rodentia; family Cricetidae; genus Sigmodon; species Sigmodon hispidus. The sequence goes on along the minus strand of PVIH01011076.1, from coordinate 11,416 downwards.
ACTCTTAACCTCTGAGCCATCTCTCCAGCCCCTGTCCTATATATTTCTAAAGCTTCTCAGTTGGAGATGTTGAAGTTGGGTGCAATGACATATTTAGAGATGTGCATCAACAGTAGTGTCTCTTTAGACAAATAGCAAATGCCTCAAAAACTTCATATCATCATAGAATGACATTTTTTTCTTTTGCTTATGGCAGGTTTCGGAAGGCCATGATTGCCATGTTGAAATGCCAGCCTCACCAAGCGATGCCTGAGACAAGTTCTGTACCAATGGATATGCCTCAAAGCCCATTGACTCCCGGAAGAATCTGACATGGAAGAATATATCACCAAACATTTTATTTGTTTTTTTTTTTTTTGACAATTTTATTTTAAATACGAATCCTTTTAGATCAACTGCTGACAAAGACCAGCACCTTATTGGACTGCAGGTTCCTCCCACACTGTCAATACAGCTCCATTTGGGCCGTAGCTGCCATAGAGCTGTCACTATGGCCTCAAGGATAAAGGAGTAGCTAAATGCCCTTTGATGAATCCAGGATCACAAAAATATAGTCTTTATTTTTTTTTCAGAAGGCAAACATTACAGTGTACTGATGACTGTACCTTGGCTGAGTTTCCATTAGACAATGGCCTCTAGAATATGAATAACGTTAGGAAAAGTTAAAAATAAATTAACCAAAATTATAATCCTGAAAAATTAATTGCTAAAATGAGTTGTTCAATATTTCCAGCTATGAAAAAAATTCTAGGATCTCAAAAATTTGAATTTAGAATAAATTATTAATTCATGTTATTTAAACAAAAATATTCAAACATTAAACACAACTGCCAGTCTGTTGCACATATACATTTTATAGCAATATAACATTTAGGTATTGGGTTATTTTTTTTAGAGACAGGGCTAAGTTTGTAATTTTTTAATGGCTGTAACTATTAAATATAGCACAATATAACCTTACTTTAAAAGTAGACAACTAAACTGTTTCAATTCTTTACTTACTGTTTCTTATGAGACAAGGTCTCCTTACGTAGTCCAGCCTGGTCCCAAGCATGCTGTGATCAACATCTCAATGTCTGAGATTATAAATGCGTCCCACCATGCCTGGCTCAATTTTTTTTTTTACTTTCATAGATACAAAATTGGGAACATGTTAATACAAATATCTTTGTAGGAGTGGTTATCAATTTATTCTATCTGAGTCTTTATCTAGGCTAAGGTTATTGGATAGAAATATAGGAGAATTTATTATTACTAGCTCTCTCCATGGTGTAGGTCTACATCACACTAGCCAGGTGTACACTTTTACATCATAGTTCTTACAAGGATGCTCTGTAATATTTCACAGTTATGAGTTATATACTGTAGTATGAGTTTATCTTATTTCACATCCATTTAAGTCCTTGTTAGACTGTATATCTGTATATATTGCCACCCTTGTAAATTGCCTGCTTAACATCTTTGTCAGCTTATTAAGATCCTGTTTACTTGTTTATCAAGATAATCTCTTTGTGTAGAGAAGGGCAAATTCTTTTTGTTGTTGTATTTGTATTGGTTTTTGAAAATCAATATCAAACTTTATATAAAAAGCAAAACATTCAGGATAGCTAAAAAACAAACAAACAAAAAAACTCATACAGTAATAAAACTTCTCTTTTCTCTAAAATACATGGTCTAAAGCTCCTCAAACCAGGTTAGGCTCAGTTACAGATGAAAAAAAGCACAGTTGATCCCAGCTAATGCCCATGGATGCACTATGGCCACCACAAATTCCTGCTAAGCAACCCTTCTGGGTAAATTCTTATAATAGCCTCCTAGTTAGGTGTTTCATCTTCTGCCTTTCCCATTGCATTCATATGTTAACCCCACAGCCAACTTGTTAAAGATGCATTTCCAAGCCTTCAAGTCTTTCAGACCAAACTTGCAGCAGCCTTCTGTATTAGTACCTTTTCTTGTCACTGTGGAAAAGCGGCTTGAGATGTGCTTTACTTAGCTGGAGCAAATTGAATGCAGTACGTGTGAGGCAGCTGGTCACATGGTATCTACAGACAGAATGACATCAATTCTGGTGTTCACTCCTTTTCAGTCCAGGATTCTACCCCAGCTATCCCAATCTAGAGAGTCCCTCACAGACATGCCCAGAGGTTTGTCTCTTCGATGCCTCTACATCCTGTCACTTGTGGAGGAAGACTGGATGTCTTAGCTGCAAGGCCAAGGTTCTCCTCAGCATGGCCTCAAACAGACTTCCTTCCTCAGCCTGGTTCCAGAGAGACTTAACAGCTTTTTGTAAATCTCCCATGGCAACATTAAAATGTGCTGTGTTCCTGGCAGGCTCTGAGTGCGTTGTGCCAGGAGCTGTTGGCTCATTTAGCCCTGGAAGTTAAGCTGCTTACAGAGACATACAGAAACAACATGGCAAGGGTCATGAGGGCAACTGGATGGGAGAGACATTAGTCATGGCAGTTAGATGGATGAGACAGTATTTTATATAGTTATCTGGAGAACTGTCCTAATTTGCAAAGCTTTGAGTTCATATCTAACAACAAACAAAGGATAACTTCACTTTTAATATAAAGAACTTGAGTGGTGCACTAATATTTTGACACTATATTAATCAACTAATTTATACAATAAGACTGACTATAAGCTTTAAATCTGACTCTGTAAACAGTTTCTGCCCTATCTCAAAGACACTTCCCAATAATCACTCAGAGGTTTATAAATTATAAATTATAAATGCTTGGTCAGTAGTTCAGGCTTATTACTAACTAGCTCTTACATATATATTAACTCATAATTCTTATCTATGTTTAGCTATGTGGCTTGGCACCTTTTCTTAGTATGGCATTCTCATCTTGCTTCCTCTGCATTTGTCTGGCAACTCCTGACTCCACCCTTCTCTGGTCAAAACATCCACAAACCTGGTAATGCAGAGTTCTGCCATCAATCTATTTTCTTCCTTTTGTGCTCAGCAACTCAGAGTTACCATCCATCAAAACCCAGATTTACTACCCATCACTGTGTCCTGAGCACTAGGAAACCTTGGGATTGTTCTTAAATCCAGTCTTCCTCATGCCCACACCTAATCAAGCAATTCTCCTGCCTCTCTGTTTCTCAAAACTATATTATTCATACTCTTACCAGTGCACCAAGGTTGCAGCTTCATGTCTGTTCACTTGGACTACAACCGGTGATGCCTTCAGTCTCCAACTCCCCTCTTGTCTGCTCTAAACCAGTGGTTCCCAATCTGTGGGTTGTGACCCCTTGGGGATAGGTGTCCAACAACTCTTTCACAGGGGTCACATGTCAGATATCCTACATATCATATGTTTCCATTATGATTCACAGCAGTAGCAAAATGACAGGAAGTAGCAACACAAATAATTTTATAGTTTGGGAGCAGGTCAGCACAACATGAGGGACTGTTCTAAAGGGTCACAGCATTAGGAAGGTTGAGAACCACTTCTCAAAATCTTTTCACACAGCTACCAGGAAATCTCATGTAATCTACTGACCTGATAAGCCACTCACAGCTTAACTTTTATGTTTTTGCTGCCTGGAGTCTGAGTACAGCTCTTTAACAGGGCATCTAAGGTCCTTCCTGGGTAGCCTGAGCCTCAACCCCAGATGCTTATCCCTGAGCAACAGAAAACTCCTGTGCTTCTCTGAGGTTTTCTTTCAGCTTTATACAACACAGCATACTCTTTCCTGCTCTGTCCACTTGCTTGGGAGCTCAGGGGCCGCCCAACAAGATTACATGGGCAGAGCATGATGTTCTCTTGCTTCCTAATTGACCTATATGTCTGTCACTCAGGTTCCTTATATATTGCTTAGTGACCATGAGTTATCTTTGTACCTTTAATATTTGGTTCAGGATTAGTGAGTACTCAGTAAATATTTGATGAACAAGTGAATTGTGTGTTTCTGAACAGCTGCAATATGATTTATAAAAAAAAAAAAAAGTTTGAGCAATGTTTTCCAGACTCTGTTGCTTACATGTGAATTCTCTAATGTTTGAAAATATTTTATGTAATTTTCTTATTTTTATAGAATTAACTCTCTTTTCTCCTCTTTTCTCATGTTTAAACATGATGGATAGAATCACATACTATAAAGATTGATCTTTTTATTTTTGCAATGGATTTCATTTATTTTGCGTGTAGAGGAAGATTTTTAAATTAGATTAAAATTTTATTCCCTGAAGCTGGGCATAGCAGTATAGGCTTTTAATCCCAGCAGAAGCAGATGGATCTCTATGAGTTCAAAGCCAGCCTGGTCTACATAGTGAGACAATGTCTCAAAAAATAATTTTGTTGTTAAATATTGCTAAAAGACTTGTCAACTGACCTTCTGTAATTCTTCTTTAGATGGTGTTCATGTATCAGACTTGCATTCAATTTGTTATACACTGAGAATGACTTTGAGCGTCTGCCTTCACTTCTCAAATGCTGAGACTATAGGTTCACATCCCCATACCCAGTTTTATGTGCTGCTGGACCCTGGACCCAATGCTTTGTTTACACTAGGCAAGCAGTCGTCCAACTGAGCTGTATCCCCAGCCTTTGGCTCATCTTTAAGTAGAACTTTAGTGCTCCAAACTTGGAATAGAATATAGTTTTGAACAGAAATAATCACCTTCATTAGAAATGAAGATCCTTGGGGAAATCATGTGCATACTGAGATGATCTTGGAGAGACTTAGGACACACTCTCGCTGGAGGTGAAGCCTCGACACATCAGGAGTGGATTAGAGTCTTCATATAATGTCATAAAATGTTGACAACATGGGTCTATCTTCCTTGGCTTCGTAAGATGAGCTGAACAGGTCAACACTGGTAACTTGATCTGCAATAAAGTCCCACTTGCTGGTGAAGATGTAAAAAGTCAAAAGGATAATGGACATATAAGTAAACTACTGAAAATAGCTTGAGCCAAGATACTGAGTTCTTTTTAACACTGTATATGTTTTTAAGCTATAGTGACAGTTCCATCTATAGAAAAGGTGCCTGGTAAAGGGTTTCCTTGCAAATCTAGATATGGGTAGCTATTGAAATAGCCATGATGGGTTTGATTTTCACTTTCGCAGCAAATGTGTTTCCTAGCTGTGCCCATATTCGCAGGATGGCTGGACTGATCCCCTGCAAGACACTTGAAGGTTAAGTAACTGCAGATCTCTCAGCTAATCTGGCTAAGCTGCTGTTGCTAAATGTCGGCTGGCACCCTGGCACACCAGCTTCCTCATGCTCTTGATTTGCCACTTACCTTTTGTTCAGGTGGCTGCTTTGGAGCTATGTGGCTCTTCGCATGTCTGTGCCTTGTGTTTAGTTTTTTGGGAGGAGTAAGCTGTACCTGTCCCCCTCAGTGTACCTGTGATTATCACGGCAGAAATGACGGCTCAGGATCAAGGTATGGCCCTCTCTTTGCTACTAAGTGTTCTGATTGTCCTAGTAAAAAGGATCCAATTATTTATTTAAAAAATTAGATGAAGTTTACATTCCATGAGATCTGGTTCAGTTTTTATTAGCTGGTTGCCCACTGCCCTATTGTTTTTATTGTGAGCAGCAAGTTACCTCTCAGAAGCCTCAAAAGGTTCTCTGAAATTTCAAAAGTACTTTCTGTCTGGCAGAAAAATATTTATTACACTCATATGCACAAAACACCCCTTGGAGATCAATGTCCAGTGTGGGGTGGGAGGGGCTTGGGAGGCAGGCTTTTGATAAAGAGTATAAGAGAGAAAAGCTGGCTAGGAGCTGCAAGTGTGTTCCTATGATCTGCTATCAGGGCTTCACATTTCATCCGGAGAGATTTTACACTAAGCACTTGGTAGCTGGAAGGACAAACATGAAGTTGCTGAGGTTAATAATAAGGCTTTTTTTTGTGTGTGTTGTTTAGACCTGAGTTTTATTTTTTTTCTGTGTTAATTTCTTTATTTTATTTTATTATTATTATTATGAACAAAGAAGTCACACTTTCTAACCTTGTATATCCTTATTCAAGGTCCCTTCCCCCTCCCACCACATCCGGTCATTCTTTCTTCTCCACAACTCCCCATCCCCTCCCTGGGCAGGCAACAGACAGTCCCATGGTCCCACTGACCCAATATTGCTTAGTTCAGTCTCCACTCCTGGCAGATCCAGTTTTCTCTCCCCTCCTGCAAGAGTGAGTCAGGTGTTCCCTAGAGAGGGGGAGTGGGATCCAAGGAGTCAGTCCAGGATGTTTCTGATCCCAAGCTGTTCAGTGTTGTGGTTTGCAGCTTGGGTGTGCTTGGCTTTTTTCTTGTTTGTTTGTTTGGAGCCCACTAATGAGTGAGTACACCCCCTGCTTATCTTTCTGAGTTTGTGATACCTTGCTCAGGAGGAATAATAAGGCTTTTTATGCTTGAACAGAATTTACAAAAGTAAAGACTTTTGGAAAATACCACCTGTTGCAGATATTTTAGGCCTGCACAGAAGTTAGTAAGCCTTTACATTGCTTTAACACAGGAAGAATTATAATTCATTTATGATGCACATGAATTCTTTCACATGTAGGCAAATGCAGAACAGAACTCTCGTTAGCCAGGCACAGTAGCCTCTGGGTTCTTTGTTTGTTTGTTAGGTTGGTTGATTTTTGTTGTTTTGTTTTGGAGAGTATTTACCAAGAAATAAATGGTTGCTTGGGACTTTGATAGTTGAAATAAACAATAAGTTTCTGAAACAAAGTTTAATAGAAGAATAAGACAACTTTAGTTGAATAATAGTTAGAGCTGAGGTATGGCTCAATGGTACAGCACTTGCCTAGCATGTCTAAGGAGATGAGTCTGATATTCAGCACAGCAATGCTGCTGCTGCTCCTGATGGTGACCATGATGATGATGGTGATGAATGTTGATATCATCAAAATTCACTTGTGAATATTTTTGTTTAGCAGACTCTTGGTACCCTTTTGAGACATTCTCTGAAATGTAAAATGCACCAAAAAGAATACTAGGTAGTGCCTGTTTCCCCAGAGACTTACAACAATTCATGACCACCAACCAGGCCAGGGAACCTCTTAGAAAATTGTCAGAATTTTTCAGAATTTCATTCTCCATGGTAGCCCCACTATGGTGGATATTACAAAAGGCACACAACATTATGACTGACGAGACACCGTTCCCCACCCCCACAAGATTATAGTTCAATATCTATCAAGTGTAAGCAAGGAAACAGAACTGCACAGGGACAAATGACTGATTCATCCTGCGTCTCAGCACCCGGTGATGTAGTCCTGAGGTAATCAAGAGGCTGGCTCTCCCCACAAGTGGTTCTCTCATAAAAGGATCACTGATGATTAAAATTAGTAATAGTAATAATAAAGACAGGCTTTTATATATCCTGTGTTAGCCTGGAAGTCTCTATACCTCAGGATACCTCGAATCCTGCCTTTGTCTCCTGGCTGCTGTCAACTACAGCTGCATACCAACCCTGGTTTACTGTGCCCTGGGGATGTGACTCAGGAATTGGTGCATGCTAGGCAAACACTTTTTTTTTTTAACTTTATTTATTTATTTATTTATTTATTTATTTATTTGCCTTGGTGTTTGCCTGGAACTGGAACTACAGACAGTTGTTAGCTGCCATGTGGGTGCTGGGAATCGAACCCGGGTCCTCTGGAAGAGCAGACGGTGCTCTTAACCGCTGAGCCATCTCTCCAGCCCCGGCAAACACTTTATAACCATAAATCCCCCCAGTTTATGGTTTGGAGGGGATTCTTTTAACATTGGTTATTTTTTAAAGAGGGGATCACTCCCTTTGGAGTTGGACAGTCGTGAGTTTGAAAGGCAGTTCTGTAGTATCACACTAGCCAGATGATGTAAGAAGTTATTTACCATTGGTGGGCCCACATTGTTTTAGATGTCTAACAGGTGACAGCAGCAAATGTTAACTGAGAACAAACACACCACAAAGACAGAATTGTATATCCATTTTAATCAATCATCACTCTATGACCATGGGACTGTGAGTCTGACCAAGTGGCATTTCTTGGCCATGGAGATGGCAGCAGAGATCAGCTTTATTCTGCCACCTCGTGTCTGCCTCTTTGGACAGGTGTCATAATTAATGAAGAAATGAATGTGACCTGTGTTTCAAAGGCCTAGCATAAAAGACCCTTCATAAATACTATTGAACACCTTGAAATTGCTCATATTTGATCAGTTTTTAATGTGAATCTTGTATGGTTCAATTTAGTGGTTCCCATATTATATTGGTGAGGAAGAGGATGATGATGATAATGATGGTGATAAAACAATATTAACAAATAAGTTTTCCAGACTAAACCAATATTTTGTTTGAAAAAAAAAACTAGTAAGGTATGAAAAACAAATACATGTTTCAAATAAGGTTTTATTTTCAAGTGAGTCTTGGATAGCAGATCTTCTTGTATTGCTCCTGTAACACTAGGTCAGTGTTGTGTAATGACCTGGACATGAATGAAGTTCCAACAAACCTCCCCGTGGACACTGTGAAGCTTCAAATAGAGAAGACTGTGGTCCGGAGGATCCCCGCAGAGGCCTTCTACTACCTGGTGGAACTGAGATACCTCTGGCTTACTTACAACTCAGTGGCCAGCGTAGAATCCAGCAGCTTTTATAACCTAAAGCAGCTGCATGAGCTGCGTTTGGATGGGAATTCTTTGACTACTTTCCCTTGGGTATCCCTGCTGGATATGCCTCACCTGAGGACACTGGACTTGCACAATAACAGAATAACCAGTGTGCCAAATGAGGTGGTCAGATATTTGAAGAATCTTACCTACTTGGATTTGTCAAGCAACAGACTAGTCACACTGCCACCAGATTTCCTGGAAAGCTGGTCCCATTTAGCTGTGACACCTTCTAGAAGCCTGGATCTTCTCCCGAGAAGAATTATTCTTGGTAAGCTCCTTTAAAGTTTCTTTTCTGAATTTGGTGACAAACAAAATGGTATGACTCTATTGTATTTAGCCCCCATCAGAGAGAAGGCTATAATATTACTTGAGTAGACAGGAAGTGCTGAACTTCCTGTTTGGAAGTGTAGAACGCCTTCTAAAACTATAGAAATGATAGAAACTGCTAGCTACCTGGACAATCACCCAAGATTTTTCTGCAAAGTTGGGACATCTATCTTTGGCCTATAGGCCTAGAATATCTGACATACATTTTTGTAAAGCAGGAATTCTGAAAGACTGTCCTACTTTGTCTTTATGAAGTTCAGCAGTTGCCTACTTTTGTGTTCTGCCTGTCCAGTTGGGACAGCATACTGTCAGCAATCAAGAAAAGAGTTTTTTTTCCAGATAGCTAGCTTTGCTACAATGAAAGTAAACTCGACATGGAGGTTCTTAAATGTTCATCATCTTTTTATTAAGGAAATTGGTGCCTCTAGAAGCAGACATATATCACTGCCATGAAAAGCCTTATGTTATTAAGAAAATCTTAAATGTCATATTCTGTAGCTCTCTGAAGTATTTGAAGATCATTTTATCATATATCTATTTGACCTTGAAAACATACCTAAAATGACCACAATTTGATTGTTAGATGACTAACTACTAACCTGTATTTCTTTATCTTTATTTATTTATTAATTATGTATACAGTATTCTGTCTGCATGTATTCCTACAAGACAGAAGAGGGCATTACAGATGGTTGTGAGCCACCATGTGGTTGCTGGGAATTGAACTCAGGACCTCTGGAGGTCATTGGAAGAACACCCAGTGCACCTAAACTGCTGAGCCATCTCTCCAGCCCCACTAACCTGTATTTCTTAATTATCTTAGATGGTTTATAATAGCTTTCAAAGACTAGAAATTCATATTAAATTGTTAAATGAACTGCATTGTTACAATACTTTAAGCAAGAATTAAAAACATATACATAGTATAAGAAAAATAATCTTAAATTTTATCAATATACAAAAATCCATACAAATGTAAAAATATTTAAAACAAGTAGTTGCTTTTTAGGTTTAATGTAGATTTAATAATCTATGTTTTCACCCTATTTTTTCTTTTCTTTTTTTAAAAGATTTATTTGTTATGTATACAGTATACAGAAGAGGGCATCAGATGTCATCATAGATGGTTGTGAGCTACCATTTGGTTGCTGGGAATTGAACTCAGGACCTCTAGAAGAACAGTCAGTGCTCTTAACCTCTGAGCCATCTCTCCAGCCCCATCCTACTCTTTCTATATTCCCCTTTTTCTTTTCAGAATGAAATTCCTGAATCTAATCTCCTTTGTTCATCTTTCTCCCTGACTATAACCAAGAACAACTTGTAACCAACCCCCCCAAACAATGATAAATGTCTATAATCCATTGAACGACCAAAAGCAACCCACCCCACATTTTGGGATTGTGGGCATTTTGTCCTTAAAATTACTTCCTATTGTCTAGGGGTGATGGCATCTTTAGGAGATCCAGAGAAAATTAAGATAATGATTAAGGCCTAAGAGAGAGCTTGCTGTTGCCCGATATTCATGTGATGGGAAAGTAAGTTAAGGCTTATCTGAAGTCCTGGCCTGGTAGTCTATGAGGTTGGACTATCTTAGCTAATCACCTTGAAATTGTCCTGAGCAATCTGTAGTTCAAAGCAGATATTTTGGTGGTGTTTGTCAGCTTAATGGCATTACCACAATCCAAGTGGATTCATCATTGTGGGGCCCTTAGAGACCTTAAATGTTAATGCCAGAAATGGTCACGGGTCATTGAAGAAAAACACTTTAAATGTCATATGAAGCAAATCTCCGAGAAGTTAAAGGACCACAATCTATTAAATGCACCTGGGGTATATGAGCTAAATTCTTAATTGTCTGCTTCAGACTCAAGTCCAAAATCATGTATATGAAGCTAGATGAAACTTATATCTAGAATTAGTAGTCTATGTGATCATTAGAATCACAACAGAAAGTTTAAACATATATAATATTCTTACAAATTTAGAGATTAATATTTATACTTTAAGAAAAGTTTTAAAAAGTCAAAATAAAAGGGTGCCAGATGAAGTAATTATCTAATTTTTCTTTTATCAGTAAAACTCAGATGTCAGATATCAGGGTAAAAACCCAATGGATCAGTGTAGTAGACAGAAGCAATCAATGGCTTCCTTTCTCTTCCTCCTTTCTAGATCCAAAAGTGCTAAGCCTCTAAGTCCCTCCTTACTACTTCCTGTGTCTCTCTATATATCCTGGTTCCTTCAAAACCTCTATGGCTAATTTTGGTCCCTTTGCACCGCATCCTCTCCAGCATTGGCTGTCATCTGTGCCTTTTATCTTAGCCACTCTAACAGGTGTTAGGTGGTATCTCAAAGTTGTTTTGATTTGCATTTCTCTGATGGCTAAGGATGAAGAACACTTTTTCAGGTGCCTTTCAGCCATTCGTAGTTCCTCTGCTGAGAATTCCCTTTTTAGATCTGAACCC